>BMAF01001593.1:0-93572 GCA_014132575.2 Gasterosteus nipponicus
CAGTACTTCGTTCAGTTACGTATTGCTATCACTGTTGTACTTCTCTAGGATGAACTAACTTCAATAAACTTTATTTTAAGGTTAACATGGATCAGTACAAGTCATTGAATTTCAATACCCTTGATATTGCTCTCAACAATTAAACATTAGCAAAGAAAAAGAATGCCATATTGCAATAGTCTTGTATATTCTCTTGCATTACAAACAGGAGCCGTGGATTTGAAGAGACACAGGTGTCTTTTGGATGTGTGGAATAAATGAATTGGTCTTTCAACTTTATTAAGTGCAAAACGGCATACCCTTTTTGACTAAGTATAAATGTGGTGATTTAGCAGTCAATTTCTACTGGAGTTCTGGTCCACTGCTAGTCCTGGTTGTCATTGTTTAAAAACTGAGTAAAGCAATTAACAGCTATAAATATTTGTGCATTTTTTTGACTCAATCTGAGGATTATAGTCATTTGACAATATCCGGTTTTGCATCAGAAATGGAGCAACACAGTGTCAATAAGCACTACATCTACATCTGCAGCTGGTGATTTAATTTGTGAAAAGAAAACCCTTCATTATTTTTAAAGAAATTATTATAGAAAAATAAGTATTAAAAAGAGCAATTAGACTGTCATGGGATTTTAAGCTTTTATACAAATCTCAAAGTCTCTCTGGGAATCAGTTCAGGCCAAAGTTTGGCAGAAACCATCAGTAAGATGTATTTACAATTTGTAAAACAAATATCTGATACTCCAAACGAGGAAGGGTAACACTAGCTGAAGTAAACTTCCAGCAGGGGAGAGCGATCAGTTGGTCTGACCCAGTGAGGAAACCCTGTCAAGCTACACCTTCTTGGGTACATTGGTGATGATGGGTTTCGGGCGTGTCTTAAAGATCAGCTTCCGTGTGATGAGGGCGGACACAGTGTAGGAGGTGGAGGTGGGTCCCTGCTGGTTTGTTTCCATAGCTACGTGTGTGACATCCCTGCTGCTATTGTCGTTGTCGTGGCTGCCCAGGGTATCCTGCAAATTGCCGGAATGCTTGGTGAGGATGGCAAAGGGTTTCTCCAGTTTGAGCTGCTTTCCATAGAGAATATGATGTCCAACTATAAGCACTGGCGTCCCCTGCAGGAAGAAGAAAGAAACAGATGATGAGGACAGACAAGTTCTACAGACTTTAGAGGTAAATAAACATACATATTGAGCCTTGAAAACAATAGTTGGCAAAAAAGCTACATGTAGGACTAAATCCAACTATTTGCATCGTCCATTAGTCTGTTGGTTATTTTCCTGATCCATGAAATTGGCAAAAATGTGTACATTTTAATTCATTAAGTTAATTTTCTGTTTAGCTGAAGCTTTTATCCAAAGGGACTTACAATAAGTGCCTTCAAATCAAGAAGGAACAGAACCAGAACAAGAAAGTTCAAATTCTTCAAGAAAGCCAAACTACAAAGTGCTATAAAGTAAGTGCCATTGTAAGTGCTAATAAAGTACTGGTCCAGGTATAGTCTGCAGAGGTGTGACTGTCAGTTGCGTCAGAAGCTGTCTGCTGTCCTCGTTCCACCATTTAGAAGCAAACAGTCGGGATGTTGAGTGTTTAGTTTTCTGTGAGGGAGCAACAAGCAAGACAAGATTGACCGGTACAGAGTAAGCGTGCATGAACCCAAAATTTGACCATGTTCTGGATGCAGACGGGACCTGATCCGTTGGCACCGCAGTGCTAAAATACCACTGTTCTGAACCGGATGCGGGCAGCCACTAGTAACCAGTGAAGGGAGCGGAGGAGTGTGGATGAATTCAGGTTAAAACCAGTCGAGCTGCTGCATTCTGGATGAGTTGCAGAGGTTGAACGGCACTATCAGGTAGACCTGCTAGGAGAGTGTTACAGTAGCCACAGTGTGAGATCACCAGAGCCTGTGGCGCCTTCTCCTGATGTTGTGCAGCATCTATATACAGGAACTGTGGGTGTTACACCGAGGTTCCTAGCAGTCAGGGTGGAGTTGGGTTGGTAGTGAGACTTCAGTCTTGTCAAGGTTAGTAGAGCCTAAGGTGATGCTTACAATTAGCTTGTTTTGGCAGATCAACTGCCCAAAACAAAGATATTAATTTATTATTATATTACATGACAAAAAGAACTGCAGTAAATCATCCCAATTAGAAATTAGAATCAGTGTCGGTCACCTGTTTTTTTTTTTGTCTCCAAAAAGTCCCCAAAAAAAGGATTTATCAATTGAGTAATAGTTTAAATTTCAGCTCAAGCATTTCTTATTTTGAGATGGGGCATAAGAAAGCAGAGTAAAGACACAAAGGAGTAAAAAATAATAACTAAATTATAAAAGAAAAAGTCCCATTTACAGAAAATATGAAAACATTTGGAGTTTCATAAGTTACATCACGCAAAGTAGGGTGGTAGAGAAAAACATTTGAATCTAAGCGCAATAAGTTTGCATATATGTAGTAACTTAAATGCATATATCCCAGACGTCAGCGTTGAGTCCAGCCGCAGCTGGTCTCAACTTGGCCCTACAGTTAGATCTGTCATGAGCTCTGTTTGATCTATTAGCATTGTTGGGCGGTAGTGGCCTATCACACATCTCAGTGTTCAGAGCCGTGAGGAGGCCCGGTTGTACACTTGTGGCTGAGCCACAACGCCTTTAACCGGAGAAATGCAGGTATTCTTGGACTGACGACTTGCTCTTCGTAAGTATTCTCTAAAGACCCTGGATACGTACAAACAGTTTGCCTTTGGGAAAGAGCTACTATACTTTATTCTAATTAGTGAAAACACTATGCACAACAGTTGATTTATAGAGCATTTGATCGACAAAAAACTTAATTGGCAAAATAAACAACGATTCTCTATTGTTAGGATTTCGGATGTCCCTTTTGTTTCATGATATTTGCTAATATCTTTGGATATTTTTGGTTGACCAAAATGATATATAACATTCTGACTCTCGCAGGAGAATGTTGCAATTTCCGTCATTTGATACAACCAAATAATTAATCCGCAAAATTAATAAACAGATTAGCTTTTACTGAAATAGTTCTTGGTTACTATGCACAAAACCTATGAAAACAAAATGGGGTTATAGAAATATGGCAATCCTCCCTCAGGCAAGAATATATTTCAAAAATGTGAAGGACCTTTGATCTTCTCTAAGATCACTTCAGGCCTCAATTTATTAAGCTTCACCATCGTCTCAAAAAACAAAAATCCTGGCTGCACAGACCTTTTACATGTGGTTGTCTGGTTTGGACAGTTTAATTTAAATGTCCCTATGGCTACAGAAAAGGAAAAGTGGGTCTGCCTCTTTGGTGTAGAGCAGGTCTCCCATCACATTGCCTGCCAGACCAGAGTCATGTCTGGAAACCATTTCTCCCTGCAGCTCCACCATGAGCCACTCAGGAGGACTGGTGCCATCCGCACTGCCCCTGAGTAGCAGAGAGACCCCAGAGACACCCCCTCACCATCAACTGACATAAAATCCCTATTCAGTTCACACTGTTCAATCCTGTTATGCAACAACAATTCCATTTTTTAAAAAGAGATAGATAAGATATAACCAATAATAATAATATATATATATTTCCTTATTTGTTTTTGGGTGCATTAAAAAGAAACCAAACATCACCAATGATAATCGTCATTTGGTGTACTGGTTTTTATATGAAAGGGTGCAACATTCGGGCAAAATTCTATACACGTGCCAAAAAATATAACATGTCAGTAAAGCATTTCTAATGTTTGAAAATGCCAAGTTATGTGCATTATTTGTGTTAATGAAGACTTGTGTATACTATTTGTAATAAGATTAGACACAAGGAAAACGCAAATATCTTACCGTATGAATATTTGCACCATTGTCCCGTCAGCAGACTTTAGAATGATGGCAGCACGGCGCCAGGGCGCCTGGATTGGCAGCACCAGGAACCATTTCCCGCGCAGTACCAGTTGTCGCACTCCGATGACGCATTCCGTTTCTTTTTCCCCGTTTGGTGATTCATTACCGGTTCAAAGTTTCTCAACGTGGCCTCTGGTGTTTTCCAGCGTGTGCCGTTGAAGGCAGACTGTCCGTGTCCGGTGCGCTGTTTGATCGCCTTGTTGAGTCTGAATAGTTAACGTTAACGATAACAGCTGTTAGGCTCGGACCGAGCCTCCCGGTTTGTGTTCATCTTCATAGTCCAAATGGGTGAATTCAAAGTGCACCGGGTCCGCTTCTTCGACTACATGCCTCCGCTATCAGAGCCATGGCGTTCAGCACGCGCACCGAGCGGCTCGCGCTGGCCGGGCTGACGGAGCTCTGGGAGATCTTCAACTCTCTGACAACTACTTCCAAGAAAAGGTGACGTACGGACCCCGTCGTGTGCACTGTGTCAGCTGTGAGGGACAGTACTTTGCTTGTGTACACATTGTGATTATGGTCTATACAGTCTGATTGAATGGTAAAAGGACTGACTTACGTGTCGCCGTCCTCTTAACAGAAGGATGAACCTACTCAAAGCTAAAATCAACTCACATTCTCCTTCAATGGCCTTTTGTAAACTGCTTGATTTGTCCATGGAGCTTTGCATTCTTTTGCCAGAGCTGTGATGTATTTACCTGGGGGTAAATAAAGTTTACATTCATCTATAAGCCCCACAGCTGACTGTGGTTCTGATGCACAGGTCCTCCCGGGACACAACGACAGGGCTGTGGAGGCTCTGTGTTAGGCCAGGCCCACGTCTGTTCAGTGCTGGATTGAATGGAGAGATCACAGAGTACGACCTGGAGAACCTGAGGCCCAGGTACACAGTGGAGGCCTATGGAGGACCCATCTGGACCATTACTGTCAACAGCCAGGGAACCCTGTTAGCGGTGAGTTATGACAAGGTGGATATTCCATTTATTCTACGGTTGATGCTCAAATAGAGGGAATTGAGTCCGAAGAGGCTTCATCCAGCCTTCGGCCCTTGATTATTTATTGAATCTATGTTTTCCTTGTCAGGTGGGTTGTGAGGATGGGACAGTGAAGATGTTTGAAGTATTGAAGGAGAGGATTCAGTTTCAGAGGAACCTTGACAGGCAAAAAGGTGAATGACTAAGCTGCTATTCAAGCATGTTTTTTCCTTGTTGACACACAGCTGTCTGGGGAGAGAGGGGGTGCATTATGATGTTTTTCTATGTGATCTTCTAGGTCGCATTATATCTCTCTCCTGGCATCCCTCTGGTACACTGATTGCTGCAGGCATGATGGACATGATCCGAATCTTTGATGCTGAGACGGGTAGACCTTACTAGATCCTCAACTATTGGCACAGAGCTCACAACCATTAGTTGCATACAATATTCCTTTCAATGTGACTGTAAACTTGTGTTAATGTTGGTGTGATCTGGTGGACTTTAGGCCGCGCCACACACAGGCTGGTGGTGGACAGAGGTGCCGGAGCATCCAAGAGCAAAGAAGTGGTGGTTTGGAGCATTGCCTTCCTTTCGGACCACACCATCATTAGCAGTGACTCTGCAGGAAAGGTCCAGATTTGGGATGGACTCAACGGAACTTTGATCAGAACTCACCTGATCACCAAGTGGGACGTTCTAGCTCTGTCTGTTTCACAGGTGAGTGTGCAACCAAGTATTGGTATCAGGAAACATTACATGACCAATGGCTGGGAGGGGCAGTTTAAAGTACCCATCCCCAGAGAATCCAACATCAACTTGTTTAATATTGAACAGGATGAGAGCAGTCTGCAGCCGGGACGTCAGAGGGCACAGTCGCCCAGTTTCAGTTCATCTCTCTACTGTGGACCGGCTGGATAAAGCGATTGGGTCGAACTAGGACCTTTAAAATTTCCCACTCTCATGATGTGAGGGCACTCGCCCATACTGAAACTGCTGTGGTGTCTGGAGGTGAGTATCAATACTGCTGTTGGTGTGTGATAGGCCGGTCGCAATATGCGATAAAATGACATAGCACACACTATCTGAAATCATGTGCAATCATTTTTTGGTGCTGCAATATTCATTTTTACATATAAATGAGCGTCAGCAACATTTAAGTTGCGCTGCCTCTGTGCTTTTCCTTGTGGAAAGGGGAGGCGGAGTTTACGGCTGGCGTATGCGTCTTTACTAGGTTGTGTGCGACCGATTCATTTCAATGTGGAAGATTCGTTGTTTTTTGATTTATTGGGGATCCTGGGTTCATTTGTCTCGATGGACGATTCCGCTTTTCATCAGGACAAAATCCCGTATTTGAAATCGGTTTTAACTTTGTTCATAACAAACAAGCAAACCGGCGTCAGAAATGTATTAACCTTTATGAATCCAAGTGCCATTTTCAGTAACAAGGCGTCACAATAATCAGCCACTGTTTTCAATTCACAGAAGTGGTATTTTCAACCCATTGTAGAGGTTCTTCTGACGATAAAGCTCTTGCCAAGTTTGGTGGAGGCGGGCCTGAGGTTCTCACCACATTGCTTCGTTTTAGAGGTCCACTGCGGGTTGTTGTGCTATGAAAAAAATGTGAGACTCCGTAAAGCGGTCCCCTACCATATTCTACCTCAGCGACCGTTTTGATGTCAGACAATATTTTGCAAAGGGGTCAAAATGTTTCGGCGCTGGGTGTAAGTTGGTTGTAAATGTCTCTCTGGGCGTCTCCTCCGCTGTGTTTTGTTTGTGTTCGGCGAGTTTTGGGCAGCGCTGCGTACTGATGACGATACAGAGACTGAAAGGACAAGAAAACGTGCCTGATGCAAATCAATATGTCAGTTTCAAGGCGACCCATTCAATTGTTTTTCATATAAAAATCTCAGATTTGCTGAAAACAATATTCAGTTGGATCGCCAGGAATAACATCGATTATCCGTTCAGTGGATGAGTCTTTCAGCACCGTTGTGTTACTTTCAATGTTCCAGTTTTGCTGGAATATGTTTCGTTGGCCTCATCTAGGAAATCGGGTCAATTTTCAAAATAAAACATTTTTCCTCCGGGCTGGTGGTGGTTGGGGACCACCCGTAAGGACCGTCTCTTCCGGCAAGCCTAGAAAAATGGAGTGGGCGCAAGGAGTCGGCGGCATAGGGATTAAACTTGCGTCTGCGTAATCATGCGTCCGCTGAACACCTTTTGAAGCATAAACCCGGCTTTATCGCACCAGCCCAATACTTTGAGGACACGGGCTGCTCCGTGTCCCAACTCACTAAAAATCTCACCTGTTTCAACAACCATAAGATATATTTTTCACATTCGATTCTAATGTCTAACCATTCTGACACTGAAAATGCTCTTTTTACTTTTATTACTATGCTATTAGGCTATTGTTCATTATGTTATCAGTGCGCATAAAATGGTCAGCCCGGATTAAACTTCCCGGCTGCCATAATATCCAGCTGGACAAATTTTGAACCAATAATAATCGCACCAACAAACTTTGGCTGCATTGTGCTCCAGTCCCAGTCACTTATTATTTTTTGTTTCATTTATATAAGATATATTTTTTCACATTCGATTCTAATGTCGCCATTCTGACAAAGAAAATGCTCTTTTTACTTTATTACTATGCTATTATATTGTCATTATTATTTTACATAATATCCCAATAAATGTTGGTTGCAGCCAATAGTGCACAACAAATACAGTGTGATTTTTATGTGTGCACCTCACTTTACAAAGATTATTTTCCCACACGCAAATACAAACCGAGGCGTCCAGATGTGGTGTCTTTGGTCCCTTTTGACAGACCCATACAATGATCAGGTGTCACTCCTTGTCTAATTGGATGAACAGAAAGGTATTGATTATCCAATATTATTTTAAAGAGCATCATTGAAACCGTTGGCGGGTTGAATATGCCTTCTCATGTCATGTAACTGCACATACATAACTCATTCTTCTATGTTTTATGCATGACTTAAACACAAGCGCATTTACTGGACAATGAAGTATACAGTCTGAAAGAAACTCGTCGTATGAGATGATGTTTTATCCTGTTAGAGTATGGACCCAGCTGGTAGTGCGCCCCTTTTTGGACAAGGTGGAGAAGAACACACGGGGGAGTCAGCCATGCGCAAAGTGTCTTTCCCACATGTGAGTGCAAACTCTCCTTTTCCTGTTTTTTTTGTGATTGATTCCATGTTGACATCTGAATGGGATTGTATAAGTGGTGGGGTTACATGTTGATAAAACATCCCATGCATTTTGACTTAAAAAGTCTGTGCAACCATCAATACAGAGTATAACTATATACCTATATCAAGTGGCTGATGGTGCTAACAACAGTAGCACTGCTAATCTAGCTAACATTTTAACAGGTAGGTTACAGGTAACAGGGTACAGGTGAGAATCTGCCACTAGGACTCTGGCAAAGGGCCATGTGTGATGAGACATCCTTTTGGCCATGCTGTGTGTGTGTCTTTGGGCACAATTATTGCAGAAAGGCTGCAACATGATGAAAAACGTAAAAGAAATGAGAGGAAAAGGTGAACCGATGTGATCACTACTGAAATGTACTGTAAATCATACATTGTCGCCTTGATTCTTCTCAGTTCATTTCTTTTGGCAGAATAACCGACCAAGAGTACGTTCATGTTGGCGCTCAGACCACAGAGCGTGCACAGAGCTGAGACCGTACTGCTCCCATGTTGACTGGCTTCCCTCTGCCTGTGTTCCTGTGAAGCCTGGTCTGTTGTGCAAGAAAGCAGGACTGCTGCTCTTCCAGTTCCTGATCATTTGGGCTGTGGAGACTGAGGAAAGTGATGGATATGAGTGAGTAAAACATGCCTACCCATCCATAGCGGTGTTTCCCAGTGTTGCAGCTTCTGAAAGGTGCGTGAGGGGCACATTCTCTCGTTCGCTACGCGTCCACACCTCCACCGTGTAGAATGCAAGGCCCGTGAAGGTGGTGTCGACTAAAGGAGATTTTGTGAAAGTGAAAAGCGGTAGTTACTCTGTATTTACTGTGTGATGACAGGAAAGCTTGGTGGCAGTCTTCCTGTGAAGAGGGACAGAGAAACTGATCAGCTGAAGAGGAAGGTGTGTTCGTGTTAATCACTATGTTGCACTAACTAGTGCTCGGCAATATGGTGATGTGCTTTAGCAAGCCATATGCACTCTGCCATATTTTTATTCTTCATTGATTTAATTTCTCAACTTGAAATGTTTACAACAACACCACAGTATGAAGGCAAAAGCGCCACCTAGCTGTTCATACTTGTGTAGTGGTTTAAAAGCCTTGTTGAGGGTTTAGGAGTTCATCCTGCTGTCAACATAGTGTGTATTATACCCACTAATAACCAAGACATTTGTCCCAGAAATGTGTTTGAGATGGTAAAGACAAGTAAAACTACTACTACTACTAGCATATTGATGCTAAATGCACTCTAACAATGGTGGTTTGGTTGCATGTTGCTAAAATAGTGCTGCAGATGAGACAAACTAATCGGGCTTTCTCACTGTTGTCTTTGTATGATAAGCTTTTCACATTATTCCACTGCAACAAGATACATTATGTGTACATCCATCTCTCCTTGGGTGTTTTGTACCTGTCATATTTCCTCTGAGTTGGTGAGGCATATGGACGCAGGGCGCTGACTGTGCTGGTCTCTGCAGGGAGGATCACATCTGCTGCAGTGCTGTCTCTCATCACGGTGGCTGGCTGGCATACTCTACTGTCACCAGTTTCGCCTCTACGAACTACCAGAATGGCAGCATAAGCATCTGCAAGGTGGGTGTCTCATCACCCGTCTTCTACCCTGTGATCACTAATTCCCAATGAGCAAAATGTCCCGTTTGAGGCGACAATGAAGCTCAGTGTCCTTCCTCCCTCCAGGTGTCCAAACTACCAAGGACTACTTCCTGCCCACCAACTCTGCTTCTCCACCGACTCCTCCAAACTGCTTTCGTCCTCAGCAATTCCTCACGTTGTTGTTGTTGCCCTCAATGAGCGGGTGCAAATACCTCGGTACCCTTAAAGCCAAGTATGGTGAGTCTGCGGTGCATCTATGATGTCGTGAGTATTTGACTCATTTGACTTGGAAAAGTAATCACTTTATACTGGGGCTCTCAATAGATTAAATCTGATTTTGACATTCATTAATCACAATTAGAAGTTTGTTTTTCTTCCAAAGACTAAATCTTATAACAGTGCGTGCGGTCATAGAAAACCTGGTAAGGTCATGGGTACAAAATGGTAATTTCAGGCCTGGAAAAAAATAAATCTCGTTTTTCATTTAAGATACGTTTGTCATATTTCAGGACACTCTCCTACCGCAGCGCAAAAATTTGCATCGGCGATTTGTGTGAGCGCACCTTTAACATTATGAAAATCTAAAGTGTAGAGTTAATTCAAGGGTGTAACCATGGTTTAGACATTGGGTGGTACCATCTTGGAACCCTTGAGCAAGTTTATTCAATTTTTTCACAAAATGTACATTTACTACACTGAATCTGTTTGCATAAAGTGCCAAGTCCATAAACCCAGTCCCCTGTGTAAAGCTCTCCAGGCTGCAGACAGCCGGTGCACTTGTTGTCTGCCAGTGATAGCGGCAAATGGCTCGCTACAGCTAACACGGACTGTGAGGTCTATGTCTACAACCTCGACAAGCTGAAGGTCAGTTTCAGACTATCTTTCAGCCAAATCTTAATCTGTAGCCAAAGCAACAACATCCAATGTCTGTCCGTCTTCAGCTTCATTGTACAGTCCCAGTGTACGGCTCGTGTCCCCACTGCCATGGCCATCCACCCTACAACAACCAGCAACCTGGTAGTGGTGCATGCTGACCAGCAGGTAAACACGGCATTCCACTCTCTTCATATTCTGCTCTCCCTTTATGAGAAGAGTACGACCAAAAGGTTTGTTAAAGCTAAAGTGCGTGCATGTGTGTAGATCTTTGAGTACTCTCTGGTGAAGAAGGAGTACACAGAGTGGAGTCGGAGGCTGCAGAAACAAGGACTGCACTCCCTATGGCTGGAGAGGGACACCCCCATCACCCATGTCACCTTCAATCCTAAAAATCCAGCTCACATCATCGTGCAGGACATGTTTATGTTCTGTATCATCGATAAGAGTCTGGTATGTCGATGAACAATGAGTGGTGCTTGATCGCTGTTATGTCTCTTTCAGATTTCTGGTTGGTGATGCTATGTTTATGTGTTCTGTCTCCACATGCAGCCCCTCCCTGAAGCTAAGAATGTGCTCTACAATCAGATGACACTGAGGAGTCTGCCTGAGCCAGATAGGGTCCTACACAGCCATGGATTTAAGATATGCAAAGATTTCCAGGTAGGGTTTCCCAGAGCACAGTGGCACTCTGCCTCCTGATTCTGACCCAGTGCAGCACAAAGAACGAAAGGCAGAAGCTGTGAAGATGGATATTATTGTCAGAATATCAATTTTCTGACCGTCCTCATGTGTACAAATGTTTCAGTCTGGGAAATAGACCAAATCAAAGCTTAAAATGGTGCTTAATTTGTCATTTTAACAACATACATTGTAAAACCACTAGTTTTTGAACTTGTGGTTTTACTTGTTGTTACTTTATAGCTGGCTGGCAGAACACAAACCCATCAGCATCTGGAGTTGTTATGCAGAGAGAACTTGTGTATGTATGTATTAAACTGTCCCAAAGTCCGCTAGCATCAGGAAACATCCATTGCCATAATATGTCAGACATACGAGAATTTGACTTGACGGTTGGTGCACAACAGCAGACAGTACGACAATGGACGACAAGACAACAGTGCAAGAGAAATAAAATGAAATCTAATACTTTTGGTTAGTAATATAAGGCTATGGGTTAGTTTAAAAATAAAGGAATTAAAAAAAAAAAATAAAGTGCACCAACAAACAGAAAGTGCGTGTGAAAGAAAGTTACCGGTGGAATGTCAGAGTCAGTCAGTGGGGGACCGAGCTGTTAATGAGCCTGACTGCCGACGCGAGAAGAAACTGTTTGTGTGGCGGGAGGTCTTAGTCCTGATGGACCTCAGCCTCCTGCCAGATTGAAGGGGCACAAACAGTTTTTGTCTGGGGTGAGAGTGGTCGGCTATGATCTTTTTAGTTCGCTTCAGGGTCCTAGAAGCAAACAAGTCCTGGAAGGACGGCAGGTGCAGCCGATAACCCCTCTCTGCTGAGCGGGTGACACGCTGCAGCCTGTCCTGTTATTGCCCCTATTAGTAGTAAGACCAGGTCAAAGTTCCTCTCTAATATCGGTTTTATATTGCTATGCCTAAAACGTATTCAACTTCTTTAAATGAACTACACTCACTAACATTTTTCTGATTTAGTTTGTTCTCCTGATTTTCAGCACCTCCTGTGTGTGAGTCTGTTGGAGGATCATTCTCTAGTGGTGGTGGAGCGCCCCCTGCTGGACATCGTGTCTCAGCTGCCTGCTCCTGTTCGCCAGAAGAAGTTTGCTACATAAAGGAAGTGTCTTCACCCCTTTTGTAAAACTGACTTTGATAAAGTAATACATGAATCAATTCAGAATTTTTTTTATGTATACATTGTTAGTTATGAAATAAAAAGTAATTCAGTGTTTAGCCATGTCTGCAGAACTGCGCCACAAGGTGCCGTTTGTTTAGTATTAAAGCTTTTGGATATTATGTGTCGAAGATATTTTCTTTAAAATTTGAGAAGGAGGGCATTGTTTCCGGGACTTTTCTTGCCTATAGCTTTAGTGTATAGCAAGAATCCAATCAGAAATAACTGTAACCATGTCCTTTTTTGTATTTGAGTATGATTTGGGTTTCCTGCTTTTTGCAATTTCAAGTAAAGCAGAATGTCACAAAAGCATTTTTTAACACCAAACCCCACATTGGACAGGACCACTACAAAGCCTGAATAATATGCGAGAATACCCAGCTCTTGTGTCAAACCCCAGGGGAAAGTCGTGCTTCCCTAACTGGAAATAACCGAAACCCAGTGATAATTGGGACTTTTCCACTGTGTCAGGTTGGTAATCCCGCCTAGCAACCAGCATCTTTGAATGAGCAGGCAAAACAATGACTTCTTTCTAATACATTTTCCTTTTATTTTGCTTCAAAGAAGCTGAACCTATTGTCTTTTTCAGACATATGTCCCATTGGGACAAAACCTTGAATATATTCAACATATGTTCTTCATACAATTTTTTCTTGATGCACTCATTAATCAGCATTTTAAATATTTCCATTGCTCAAACACGTCACATGCCAAACAGTCAAATAAATAGATATTATATTATACGCAGTTAAAAATATTGTAAAAACTATACAATACTTAATTTCTCCGATGACAATGCCATCAATATGAAAACATTCATGTTGGATACACTAGGCAGTGTTTTTCAACCTGTCAGGTTCTGAAAAAAATCCTTTTTCTAAATGTATCATGTCATCCATTATGAAAATAAAAGATGTGTGGTGAAATAAGGCTCAATAGGTCCTCGGGCTGTGGTGGCGCTACAGGCAGCGTCAGTGAGCAGATTTGCTGCACCAATTTTAAAAAAGTCAGATTTAAGGCCAATGCTTCTGTCTCGTCTAATCAACTTGTTTCAATTCATGGTTCTGCGTGTGTTGACAGATGAGACCACCAGCTTGTAAGACTTGAAGATGTTTTGGAGATCAAAACTTTGAGGACCAGCAACTTCCTGATGTTAAACTCAGTCACTTGATGATATAGTTTCTGTCATTGCACTTCGAATCCAGAATCATGGAGTTATCTAACGGTAGTTATATCTGATGGTGATTATATCTGGGGGTGGTTGTCTCTGAAAGTGGTCTTGGTGAGACACCTGGCTTGTTTATTCGGACCAATCGCAGCCAATTTCTGTTATAGGGATTGAATGTATTGTACATCTTTTAGCGTTGCAGTCTGTTCAGTCTTTCCTGTAGATGTGAGGGTTTCTGGACAGGGGATGTCGCATGTGTACAGACTATAAAGCCCTCTGATGCATTTGCAATTTGTGATTTGGCGATATATATTTATTAATATATATATAGTATATATTATACCTATATATACAGATACACATAGATGTATATAGAAGATCATATATATATGAGGATATACACATCCCATATGTTAATATATATATATGATATATATCTATATGCCTAAATCCAGAATCATATATATATATTTACTAGTTGATATATTATATATACAATTTGTGCTTTTGGCTATATATATATATATATATATATATTAGAATAATATATATATATATATATATATATATATATAATCTTTTACGTTGTTGTGATTCTGGCTATATATATAGCCAAAATCACAAATTGCAAATGCATCAGAGGGCTTTATAGTCTGTACACACGCGACATCCCCTGTTGGCTGCAATATATTTTGTATATACATATATATAAAATGAATTGATCAGAGCCGACACCCCTAGTTCAGACTTTCCAGGGGACTTGTGCATTTGAGAACAAACACAACATGAACGGTAGAGCTGGTTAGTTGTAGCTCTTGGCTCGGGTGCAGGTGCAACCCACAGCTACTTTGACAGTGACCGGCTTCAGGTAGTACCTCCTCCCGTCGTCGCACAGCTCCCTCTTGAGGAACACCCTGCTCTGCGTCACAGGGTGCGAGTTGTAGTCGTGGCTCTCCACCGGATTCTTGTTGTTCTGGATCAGGACGCACCCGGAACACAAGCACTGAGCCTCGGAGTAGCTGGAAGGAAAGTGATCCTCCTTTGTGACACGCCTGGAAACGAATGAGATGAGTCGGTGATTCGCTTTTCCCGAAACATCCATTAAGATTATGCTTTCATAAAACTGCATTTTATTTCAATGCTAAACTTCTTTTCCTACACCAACAGTAAATATACATTAACGGTAAGGTTTTTTTCGAGATCTAGTTTGACAACTGCGATTAAACGTGACATAAACGTGCTCATTTTTCTTTTGAAGTGGACTCATCATGGCCTCAGCCAAGAGTGAAACATACTTTAATGCGAACGTTTAACATGTAGCGTACGGTTTTCTTCAGTGGCGTAGTCTATATTTTATACTGGGTGAACCGGTCGGCTGGTTTGCTTTCTGGGTCACATTGAATAAAACACAACTGCTTTGTCTTCGATTGAAACGCACACGACGCACAGTGGGGGGGAAACACTCGGATCACTTGGTTTGGTATCAATAACAATACCAAGCTGATCAGTGATCTCCTTAGAAAGAAAACAGAAGAAGCTTCGGAAACTAGAGGAAAAATTCCCAGTCTCCGACAAACAGCCTGTTGATACGGTGCCAGGGATTACTGCACAGTTTGCTCGGTGACGTCATTTACGTCATTCCCAGTGGATATGTGGCAGCAAAGCAGTGTTGTATGAAGAGGGGACTTTGCCTTCTCTATAGCGCGACCGCGTCATCCACGCGCCAAGCGGTGCAGGGTGTGCCACGGCACGCGCACTAACAGGTCACGGGGATGCGCAAATATTGTGCAAATGTGAATTCCACTTCCAGAGGAACTTGCCATTTGTTAAATATTTACATAAATGTTGCCTACGTTTTATGGCTGCATATTTCTATCCCATGCTAACAAATGGGTTCTCCATATTTTAACCTGACATGATTTGATATCTTGGTTGCCCTCACAACATTCCGCAGCCGATCTTGAACTGTGACTCCTCCTGATGGAGCTACAGTATGAATGTCTATCTAAAGAGCTCATTGAGTTTTTCTCGCTTCTATTTCGATTCTCAAATTGTCTCCATCGGGTCTTTGTTTCCAGCTGGGACCTAACTGAGCAGTTAACTGGCGTCATACATGTTCCGCGCCTAAAATCAGTTTGAAATTAAATACATGCAAGCTGCGTCAGGATGATACTCACACGTATCTCCATGGTGACAGGGACCTGTCTCGGACGTGCTGAGGCGGCTGCTGCGGGAAAAGCGACACGGGGCAAGAGGCCAAAGAGTTGGACAACGCCGCAGTCGGGAACTCGTGAGGCTGTGGGTAGTGGCTCCTCAGCTTCCTCTCCGCTGCCTGGTGCAGCTCGCTGACATTGTAGCACCGGTTCATCCTGCACGTCCACACGGGCACGAGACAAAGTCCAAAGATGAGAATCTGTGAAGGGGCAGACAGACAGAAAGACAGTCAGACAGACAGACAGACAGCTGCAGTGCATCCAGCCAATATGAGCTCTGTCCTGTGTGTCCCTCTCACCTGCTTTATGTCCATCCTCTGTTCCTCTCTTCTGGCTGACTGTTAAAGGATCTTTTACCAGCATCCATCCTCACCTGTCTGCTATTTATGGAGTGCACAGGTGGGAAAAACCAGCATGAGGAAATGGAAAGGCCGTTTAGTTTGTATACTTCCTGTTTCCTAAAGTGAAAGGAGCCTGCAGCAGGTAGGTATGAGGGCGGTCTCGTACTGAGGGTGGCCGAGGAATTTTCTACACAGACACACACACACCCGAGCACTTGAGCGCCGAGAGGCTGACGGCACCTGGTAAATATGCTGCCGAACAAAAACCAAGTGCTGAAACCAGAAACTGCTGCTGATGAAATCTATTTTAAGAGCGGCTTCTTGACCTTTGACCTGAAGTGATGCCATAATTACAACATCCAACCCATGGCTTTCATTGCTTTTACATGTATTTATGACATTGTGCTGTATTAAGGAATAATCTTTACATAATGTTTTTACAACTATTGCTGAGTGAGGCAACTTCTTACCAACCCCAACTAAATCCTTCCTTATATCCCTTATTTATTGTCCCATAATTTATAAGTGCCTTTGTTTGAACGTATGGTGTTATAAGTGTGTCTGAATGTGTCTCTGTCTATGTTTATTGCATTGTTCAATACATTTGTTTGAGTAAGGCTAATTGTATTATGAATGTTGATATTTTGAAATGTCTTTATTCATTTATTTAGCCATTTAACCCAGGACTTATTATTTATGCATTTTTTGTTTGAGAACAAATTCACATGGTAAATGGATCGGATTTGTACAGAGCTTTTCTAGTCTTCCGACCACTCAAAGCACTTTAAAACTTCATGTCATCATTCACCCATTCACACACTGATGACAGGTGCTACCATACACAGTCCCACCATCAGTAACTAGCATTCAGTGTTAAATGTGTTAAGTGGCTTACCCAAGGACACATGGGTTAGCAGGGGCCTGGGATTGAACCGCCAATCCTCTGATTGGAGGACGACTCCACTCACCCACAGTTGCCCACATTTGACTGAATATATTTACTTGCATATATCACTTTGTACTAATGTATTTATTCCAAACTTATTTCTTTGTTTCTGGGCACATAAATATGTATTTCACTTTTATATATTCATTTTTGAACCATAAGAAATAAAAGACACTTTGTCTATTTGTTTGTTTATAAGTTAGAAATACAATCAATCATAACAAGGAAATGAGCCATGGAAAATCCCACACAGGCCATGCCATGTGTGTCGGACTACTAGTTTTAATGAGCTAAAACAACTTTTTGAATACAGGGTTGTACCTCATCAACCTATGACATCAAATTAAAAAAAATGAAATAATTTTTTGTATCTCTCTTGGTTATTGTGCCAAGAGAATTTCCAGCAGAAGTTTGTATACTGTCCCATAACACTGCCAGGTGGCCATAAGGTGGCAAACCATTTATAGTAGTACAAAATTATAATTATAATTCAAATCATACACAGTTCTACACACAAATCCTGCAACAACTGTACACAACTTTGAAAATGCCTTTTTTTCTGAATGAAATTTGGATTGATTAGGTTGTGCTATTACATACAGACTCAAAATGGCGTACTATATGTCATATATGCACACATATGGTCACATCTTCATAGTTTACTCAATTCAACCTGAGTCTGAAGCAGGAGGAAGTCCGGGTGCTGTGGAAGACGTTGTGCCTGGTCTCAGTACCAAAGAAGACAACCCTGCCTGGCCTCAATGACTACTGACCAGTCGCCCTCACATCCCATGTGATGAAGGTGCTGGAGAGGGTGGTCTTGACCCACCTTTGACCGCAGGTGAAATCATCACTGGAAAGCAATTTGCTTACCAGGCTAATGTGGGGGTGGGTGACGCCATCATCTACCTGCTGCAGCCCAGTCGCATCTAGATGGAACCACAGGCGCCGTCAGAATTTCTTCTCCACTTCTCGCACTTCTCCAGTGCATTCAACACCATCCAACCACTGCTGTTGAGTGAGAAGCTGCGGGTGGTGTTGGTTAATGCATCCACCGTCTCCTGGATCACTGACTACCTGACGGGCAGACCACAGTTTGTCCAACAGGGCCGTGTGCTGTCTGATGTGGTGGTCAGTGATACTGGAACCCCACAGGGAACTGTCCTGTCTCCCTTCCTGTTCACTAACTTCTGGTACATCTGGTCGGGCGTATAAGGAACGGAGGGGAGGAGTATAGAGCAGTAGTGCAGGACTTTGTGAAGTGGGCCGTTAGAAATCACCTGACTCTCAACATGACCAAGACCAGAGAGATGATGGTGGACTTCACCTGGGTGTCTCCATCGACAACAGACTGAACTGGAAGGCCAACATCAAGGCTGTGTACAAGAAGGGGATTAGTCAACTAATTTTCTTGGAGCTGGTGACACCAACACACTCAAGAAGCTGGTGATCATTGGCTGCATTCAGAACCGGTGGTGGAGAGGACACTGAAAAACTAATGCCTATATTGGATAACAAGGACCACGCTCTTCACCACCTACTGCAGGGACAGCGGAGCACCTTCTCCAACAGGATGATCCAGCTGTCCTGTCACAAGGACAGACACAGGAAAACATTCCTGTCAACTGCAATAAGACTATACAACATCACCCCGGCTAAGTCCTTGTTTAATTGAACTGTCTTAATTTAATACCGTAGCACTACTGTTTTAATTTTATTTTATATTCACATACACTGTATATACTTGTGTGCTGTTCTTTTTTCTATTTAATTTTCAAATTTGTGAATGTCTGGCTCTGCTATTTTTTGTATTGTGTATAAATTATGCATTTTACTTTTAATTACTACTGCTACTGGTACACACAAATATCCCCCTGGGGATTAATAATGTATAAATCTATCTACCTATAAGCATAGTTTCATCGGGCCTCTGTATGAATAGGCGGGACAATAGAGCTCTGGAGGCCAGAGAAGGATAGCAGGAGAATCTCTGTGCTGGTAAGCGTAACACAAAATTCTGCAAATGCATTCTTACAGCAAATTCAGTCTATGGGCAACTTTGTATTGACCTTGTATACAATCCTAAAAGTTTAATTTGCATCTGGTGGGACCACAGGATTATTGGGCGGCTTTGGCTCAGTGAAGAGCAGGGTTGTCCAATCAGAGGATCGGTGGTTCGATCACTGGCTCCGTTTATCATTATGTTGGGGTTTCCTTTGGGCAAAGCACTTAACCCCCACTGCTGTTAATGCATATCCCATCAACACATCAATTCCTCCATGGTTAAAATTACTTGCACTATTCCATCACCTCCTCAACATTAGAGGCAGGAAACGCCTGCAAGCCACAATGCAGTTCCTCTTGGCCCAAAAAGCACCATCTGAAAATTCACAAGCATCCCCCTCAACGAAATGATGAGGAAATAAAAAGCACCTCAACTTCCTCCAGTGGACTTTGTGCCTCTGTGACACAACTTCCTCCTTTATACATACACCACATATTTAACCGACTATGAGACAAGGAACACACATGGCTGAAAAAATACACTATGTAAAGGTGCAGGTGATTGGCCACAGGAGGGGACATTTGGGGACAAGGGAATCCATACACAGTAAGGGACTAAAACACATTGGGTTTTAGGTGGGGACTTGTAATCCTGCGAGGTCACAGGTGACCTTGTTGGCATGAAGACTTGACCTGCGCAAGCGCAAGACAGAAGATAATCCAGGATTCATAGAACCGTAGTTACATACGTAACTTTGTTATACTATTGAGGTTTACCTGGTAGCACTGTAGCCAACCTTTTGATTTTCAGTACCATGTCTCAATATATCAGTGGACTCCTATGAAAACCTTAGTCCGTCCACCAGATTGATCATCTTGTCGATAGTGTTACAGGCTCTTTGAGTGACTCTACTGTTCTTCTTGAAAGGAGAATGGTACTACAAGTGTTCTCCTCTGTGTAACCCACAACAAGCAAACAGCCTGAAAACTCCTCCTCGTGAGGTAACTTCTCAAACATGTGTAAACCCTGGAATATTAATTCACCCCAATTATCGATTGGTGTCATGTTCATTGAGCTGATGATCTGTAGAAGAGTTTGATGGATAGATGTTCATTATCAGCAAGAGGTGCCCTCGTTAAATTCCCTGGAGAAAGGACCACCCGCAGAGTTTGCATGATCTCACCTTCTCAGATTGTGTTCTCTCCAAGTCCTCCAGGTTTGTCCACCCACAATCCAAAGGCGCAAGTTAGGTTTATCGATGACTTGGTCCGCCTCAACATAGCAGGCCTCTGATGGTCAGTCCAACCGGTCGGGGGCAGAACCTGTAATCCGCTCCAGCCCCCCCCAATGGGTTGGGGAGTCTGGAGGGGCTTTTGATAGCACAACTCAAACATTCAAAAAAAAAAAAAAAAAATCAGAGCATGGAACTTAAAATGTTTAGTTGACCGAAAAAAAACTCAGACTGCCAGCCTTTGGGGGAAAGGTAAATTAATCATGATATTCAACATGTTTACATGGTAACCAGCATTAAACTTTAGAAGCAATGTGTTTATGGCCTAAAAAAACCTTACAATGGCTAAAAGAGATGCTTTACATTTTGTATTTCCAACCTTCATTATGCTGAATAAGACTTTATCTACGGCCAGACAAATATAACGGCTACGTTTGTGTTGATCAACAGCAGAGAAAACCAAGGCAACTGACTCTTTATCAAAATAGTTTATTTAGAAGGCTTTTGTCACAAAAACAAGAAATGTCTCTAAATGTCCCCATTCCACTTCTCACACTCCCAACTAAAAGTGTTACAAATAAAACATTGGTTTATTACTTAAGAGCTTAGAAGAAAAAAAGCTGTCAGATAAAAAAACAGCGAAGAAAAAAAAAAAGCAATACACTTGAACAATTTTGATGACTGTTTTTGTACAAGGTGAGACAGTGAACACTGTCCTAAAAACACAGAACACTGACGCGCCATTGGCTAAACATGGCCCTGCTTTGACCAAAGTGTGGGCACATTGTGGATGCTTGAGGATGTGTAGATCTAAACAAAAAAGTACTGTCAAGCCCTGTAGGCAGCCAGTGCCCCCGTAGAGGGAACTAAAGAAAGATGAGAGAAAGACAAAGGGGCAGAGAAGGACGATTCAATGTTTATAAATCTGGGAAAGGAGCAGCAAGTGCACCTTACCGCCCTTCTGATCTGTACTGTAAAATCTACCCATGGCGGAGATGTCCCTGCCTCACCAACTGCAACAACGCCTCCCCATTCCTCGTTGATCCGATCATGGGGGGCTAAAGTCAGGCAAATGGGAGCAGAGCCAATCCACTCCTTGTTTGTTTACTTACACAACATCCTTTATATATGAACCATACAACATTATTACATGTTCATTAAAGGCATGGGAAAAAAAAAAAACACTCAATCCCTCGAAGCCCTCACTTTTGTCCCAGCTCACGCCGTCGCACAGACATACGGGCAGGTGGGCCAACGGGGTGGAAGAACGGGCTTATTTTTTTTATTTGGTGGGGATCTTAGCCCGTTTTCGGGCAATGGCGTCCTCCACAGCCTTCAGCTGCTTCAGCAGCTCCTCGCGGCGGGACAGCGTGTTGCTGGGTTTGTTGGTGCCTGAGCTGGAGCCCGAGCCAGCAGGCGGCTTGCCAAACGGCACTGCCGGGCCTTTTCCAGATGACTTGGCAGGTGGTGACAGAGGACGTTTCCTGGGAAATAGAAGCTTAGGTTAGGGTCAAAGTGGACCTACTATCAGTTCATACGAGCAGACACCAAATTATCAGTGAAACACAAGTTTAAAATGATTAATAGTGGAACTAGCCAGTAGTTATGAAGAACCTGGTGATTCCTTTTAAGTATGAAAATTGTACCAAATCACATGATTCAATAGGAATCAATGGGCTTGTGGCTTCAAACCGAAGACTGGGAGGGTAGAAAGAAAGCACTGAAACACAATAGAACCTAGTTGACCATGACTGAAATACAGGCTACGCTTTGTAGAGTGAATTAATAGAAACAAGCATTAATAGTGAGAGCCTTGCAATCTGAATGAACGCCACTGCTAGCTACACTATAATCTACATTACTTTTGGATTCAAACAACCCTCTTTTTCTGCAGAATCAAATGTGTGTGATATTAGATGTAATCCTCACAATGCGGACAGCAGCTTCAATTGGTAATTAAGAGAGGGCCTTATTTCACTCCAAAGCAGTTATTTATACCTTTGTGTATGTCTATAACCACATATTTTTGTGGAAAGAAATTTAGTCTATGGGAGCAAACCAAAAAAGGTAATGCGTGAAATGTTTCATTGCTCTGAAAGACTTTCACAGTAACAATATAGTGAAGAATGCACCGACCTGTCTCCCTGGGGGGGCATGGGTCGGGGCCCCTGGCCTCTGGGTCGATCCATTCGAGGGGGGAGTATGGGTCGGCCAGGAATCCGCTTATCCCGGCCTGGAAAACATCATAGTGAATACATGCATTAAAAAACACATTACTGCGCTTCCGACAGCCAAATAGTTGATACTAACCCTAACTTACAATGGGAAAAATGTCTTTGCCAATTCTTCTTGAGATTTCTAATAGAAATTAAGACATGTTGAATTGTAATAGAATGGGTTATCGTTTCTTTCCGTCACCTGTCTCCAAATCAGAGGGAGAAAAAGGAGTAGGTCATTGACAGGGACCTGAGTGACGTGTTTGATGGGACACACTGCACGTTGTATCTGACGCGACCAATGCCTTATTTTAAATATATTTGGTGTTTGTACAAGCCATTTCTTTAAAATAATGGCATTTCACAGACTAAACAATTATGCTCTGCAGATTAATTGATCTTGAAATAAGCCTTAGTTTTGGCCAAATGGGTTAACGGACATTAGCCGGTATCATCTCAAGAGAAATGTGGATTTATAGGCTCTGCCTCTGGGTAGACTCTAGATGCAGCTGAACATCCTTTTTCTTTTTGCTTGTAATGCAGTCGAGGATGTTACGGAGATTTTTAGGTGTTTTGGCTGACTTCGGGATATTCTGAATGATTAATTGGAGAGATATGCTAGAGAGGCTGTGGCTGTCCTCTTCAATAAGCCGTTCAAGAGGATATGGTCAAGCGGCGGCCCTCAGAGGCTCACTTGCAACGCATCATGGGACATATAGGCACTGCCAGCATAGGAAGACTCAACTTTCTCAGTTGAGTACATTAACCATCAACGCTGATAAAAAGGTGGCCAGTATTCCATTTAATCATTAGACATGATATGCATTGAGCAGAAACATTCCCCCTGAAGAAACGCTGCCACAGGGTTGATTATAGGTGTACGACTGAACCATATCGTCAATGTGTGGCCCCCAAAATGTCTTAACTGCACGGTAAAACTGATGCTGAATGGTATGACACAAATGGCATCATATCGGAGAAATAATTAGCCAGTATGGTTCCAGGTCTGCTGTGTGTTTGTGAAACAGTAAAATTATGTGTCAGCTAGCTTCTCACCTCTGTCTGGAGACATGGCCACTCTCTTGCTGAGGGGGGAGCCGGGCCTGTCTTTGTCTGCAGGCAGATACCTCTTTCTGTTGCCCTTATCTGCCTGCTGCTGCAGAGTGAGAGGACACATGGAGTCAATGAAAGCAATAACGGAAATGTAACGTTTTCAATCCAAATGTGCAAAACAATAGTAAAAGAAATCTGTAGAGTGTAAATGATGTTATTGAGGTTGGAAGATATAATAATATCTTCCAACCTCAATAACATCATTTTTATTTGCAGAGGAAATTTCTGTTTCTTTCTAGCAGGTATGAAACGAAACTGGAGGTTGGAAGTGGAGGGAAACCTTTTAGTAACAAGGCAAACAAAAAGGGGGTTATTGTGGGATGATTTTCTCTTTGTGCTGGGAGCACTGTCTTGCTGGAGTGGACTAATTCCAAGAAAATGCCCCTGTAAAAATGTGAATAGCAGAAACAGTAACCTTATTGAGCAGGGTGAGTTTAATGTCTTTGTGGGATCCAGAACCTCCGTAGCTTCCTGGAGGTCCCATGATGCCTGGTGGGGGATGTACAGGGTGACCACCCCTGCTACCAGGTCCAGATCTGGGCATTGGGTTGCCTCCTCTGGGTGGGGCACCAGTGGGATTGATCTTCCTGCGGTCCTCCCTAAATGGTTCTTCTTTTTTTGATGGTCTTTCTATGATCCAGGCAGAAAAAAAACATGCACACCAATGAGCAATGCTAATGATCCATTATGTTATTTCCAATTAGAGAGAAATGGAAAATCACAATTAAGTTTTAGTTTGCAATACCTTAATATATATGGACATGAAATATCGGTTTTAAGCCCACTTCTGCTGTACCAAAATAAAATTTAATTGTGCAGAAGTAAAAAAAAAATGTCTGATCAGTTGCCATTTTACAAACTGGATTTTCTTCTTTAAGAGAGACTGTTACCAGCCACCTCTGCTTTACGTTTTTTTTATTTAATTTTGAGCTACGGTCAATTAAAGTCAAACTTCCTGCAGAGTTGCAATACACAAAAAATTAGGGCTGCAGCATCGATGAAATTGATAAAATGTGATTATTTAAAGCGCCAGCAACGAAATTAATTATCCATTCATTGTGTTGCACGATGATTATTATTAGAGTAAAAATGAAAAATAAAAGCGGCGAGCCGACGTAGACGAAAGAGCAGCCAGCAGCACCGGCAGTTGTTGTGAGTCACATGACGGAGGCAGAGACGTCTATTCGACTAGTCGTCCCAGGTGTGCGAGCATGGGGGCACGCTACGGCCGATGGGGAAGTTGAAGAGAAACCGTAGTACGATTACTTTTTTGCGCGAGAAAGTGGATGTGTGGCGGGAGTGCATTACTAAAGCCCAAAATGAGTGACACGTGAGAGCCCTGAAAGTGTGTCAATGGCAAAAAATGCCAAGTCGACGTAACCTGGAATGGGAGCACCACGTTGTCCCGTTTTGAAGTAAGGAACGTAAGGAGCCTCCTGCAGTTCTGCTGCTGCTGTTACTCGTCATCCAGCTGATCAAGATAGCGTTAGCTCGCTAATAACAGCAGTAAAGCAGTTAGTAAGACTAAGACACGTTTTTAATTTATTCGCCTCTTTTGGACGAGTCATATTTCAATCCGTTTTCTTGTATTTCATGCTTTGTCCCATATTGGTTATTGTTGACATATATTTGTGTGTGTTGTACTAAAAAGTACAACACATCAACTACTGTATAACCCACAGTATGCGCTAATGCGGTCATATACGGTAGTTAGTGCGCATACTGCGGGTTATACAGTAGTTGATGTTATGCCTGTAAAGGGAGACATAATATAATGAATAAGCTTCAAATGAACATGGGGGTGTGTTTGAGTGTGTGCGTCTTGAGAGTGTAGTATAGAGAACAAGTTCTGACGTTAAAACAAATCCTGTTAAATTTTCTGATTTGTATTATTCTTTATAAATGATTATGTTCAAGGAGAAATAATCAACCGATTAATTGATTATCAAAATAATTGTTACAGCCCTACTAAAAATCTTCTAGTCCTGCTAAGGGCATAATCCCTATCTTCTCTTTTACGCTGTTACTTCGAAACAGTTACAGAAAGTAAATTAAGAGAGCTCAACAACGTTCCAAAAAAAGAATAGGAAACAATTGATGAAAGAAGGTAGGTATTGTTTTTGGATAAGAAACAGCACAGACCTGTGATTCCACAGAGCAATATACAGCTGAATTAACCAGAAGACCAAACATTCATCATTCCCTACATCAAAGCCTTCATTTGTTTGTCATTTGAAATTTGGCTTGCTGTATGGGGTCTTTTGGTGCCCACTAACCCCTGGTCTTGTCTCTGCTGTGGGGGGGGCGGTCCCGTGCGGGCCCACGCTCCTTGCGCAGGCTGATTCGGTGTGGGCGAGCGGGAGCTGGCGGAGGACACTGGGCTGAGCGGTCAGCATACATGTCGCCTGGAGTCAGCGCTACGGACCGAGCTGCACCGCTGGATGAGCTGATGACACCGATGAAACACTGCGCTCACACTCAGCGACCTGCGGCAAAGGAGACAACAGCTGCTGAAAATAACCAAGGCACTGGAGCTGGGCGCTGTCATCCCTGTGGGGCAAACCAACAGGCCCACTTGTCTGCACACACACCAGACGCTAGTTACGTACGCGTGCACACTAGGGCTGTCAACAAATATTCTATATTCAAACACACACACACACACACACACACACACACACATTCTATTTTTTTAACGATAGTTGTTAAAAACAACTATTCGAATGTGAAAATTAAAATGTAAACATTTTTTTTTAAACCGCGGCGCAAAAAAGGAAAAGTTGGAAAATGTTTACCTGAGCACAGGTACGGTAAAACTTCAATTAATGTTAAGGTAAGGTCTTGGCCGTTAGTTAATTTACTTATTACTTTATCAGTAGTTACTTATTTGTAGTTAATATGTTGTTAAATATGTTTAAACTTAAATCAATTACCTATACAAGTAGTTATGTCTCATATTAATTTGTCGTGCCGAATGCGGAACCAGATATATATATATATATATATATTTATTTTTTTTCCCGCGAATATTCAAACGTCATTTTTGAGCAATTTTGAAAGCCCTAGTGCACACACACGGAACTATTCTACGTGTATAATCACCTGTCACATCCTCGTCCGTCTGTCTCATATTTACACATTTGGCGGCTGTATTGCTGGAGTGCTTTGTTAAATTGTTAGCAATTTCGACACATTCAATATTAACAAACTTGGAATAAATGAGCAAACAGCGCTCCGTTCATTAGCAAGGGCTTCAGGGCTCTGCATTACTGGATATACTAACTGCAGAAAAGGGACTCTTCTTCCCTCCCAGGAGTCACAAGCACATAAGCAGATGTTCAATTCAAGGCTCTACTTGTACACTGTTTGGTGTGGGAGGAGACTTTAGTGCCACGGTCAAAACGCCTCGAGCAGCAACACCACGGGACAACCCGTCGACAACAGGTATGCTTTCAACAGCCACTGCACACCATAGACACCATAAATACTTTGAATATTTACTTGCATACTTACACCGTGAAAAGATGAACGCAAAAGATAGTTAAGATGCAATAATGATGGTACCAAAACCAGCCAATTGTACAGTGCTGTGAAAGATAATTAATTCCTCCTTCTTGGTTTATTTTTTTGTTTATCTATCTCACTTAAATGTTTTGGACGAGTTGCTCTCCCGGTTGTGTGTGTACATCTGTGCCTGTGAGTTGGTCATGAAGTAGCACCCCCCCCCATCCCATCCCATTCCTTCCAGTTTGGGAACCACTGTCTTAAGGTAAGAAAAAAAAATATCCAAAGCTACCTGGCCAGAGATGAAAAGTGACTTCTCCCTAACCCCAATGACTTGTTGTGCCCCTTGACCACATTGGATGTTTCTTGAGCTTGAACAGCTTGTTGAAGTCTGAACTTTAATTAAGCTTATTCTGAGCCATTAAGAGGTGGACCTGCTGGTGTTTTGGATCATTGTCCTGCTGCAAAATCTGTGCTCTTGACCTCACAAACTGATGGCCAGACTTTCTCCTTCAGGATTTTCTGGTAGAGAGCAGAATTCATGGTTCCATCAATTATGTTAAGTGGCTCTGGTCCTGATGCTGCAAAGCAGCCCCAGACCACCATACTGCCCCCACCACGTGTGACTGTTGGTATCACGTGGTTGGTTTTTGTGAAATGCCGTGTTAGTTTTACACCTTCCAAATAGTTCCACTTCTGTTCTAGTCAGGCCACAGAATATCTTCCCAAATGTCTTGGGGATCATGCAGATGTTATTTGGCCTTTGTGTTATTTTTGGTCAGCAGTGGCTTTCTTCTTAGAACTCTATGTGTGCCATATTTGTCTTGGTCTTATTGTTGAGTCATGACCTCTGACCTCTTCATGGTTCGCTGGAATCCCAAAGCCTTAGAAAACTCTTCCAGACTGACTCCATTACTTTGTTTGTCATTTTTTTTTAAATGTCTTTGCATCACATTTCTTCCCTTTTGAGATCTTTTAGCTTACTTCACTTTGTCGGACAGGTTCCATATATGTGATTTTTGTTTGTGAGTGAAATTTAACTACATTTTCCCAAACATTTGGTTAATCACAGCATTTTAGCTTTTTTCTCTTGAAAGAAATCCATTTAAAAATGCATTTTTTATGTACTCGGGTTCTCTTTGATTTAATCAATACATTTATGGTTGACAAATATGCAAAACAATAAGAAACCAGAAAGGGGGAATATACTTTTTACACAGCTCTGTAGTTGATATAAGGTATTAGAAATCCCGCCTGCTTCGATCTGCTTGTCCACAAAGAAGGTCATTTAACAATAAATGCCCCCAAAAATGCAATATATAGTCAACAACTTGTTGGCAAACGGCAGTTCTAATGGCAATGATGGTGTTCGTGGCGAGTACCTGGATTTTCTGGATCCAGAGCGTGACCGTGAGCGCGAGAGGGAGTTGGACGAGGATCTGGAGCTAGAACCAGTATAACTGCTACCACTTCCACTAACACCCCCACTCACAGTTCGCCTGGAAGAGACAGACACACAAGTGAGAACACAAAAGGAAGTGCTTTTTAAAAAACAAAACCAAGGTGTACTACCAAGCTCCTTGTTCAGCAATCAACAAATAAATTTCATTTTGAAATGGAAAAATATGGAGTAGTAAGAGTGTCATAGACCATTGCCGGTCTCAGCTCTGTGGCCACTGGGCCCCTCCACAACTCCTGGAGTCACCAGCTGCTTCAGCAAAGGAAAACTCAAGTGGGTGTAACAAAGATACGTCCAGCCCACCGCTCGACCACCTTTTTATGCTCTCCTGCCACTCAATAGATTACCATTGTTTTCTTGGCCAGGGAGTGAACTTGTACAGCCACATATTTAACCAGCATTTGGCTGGTGCTAATGTCCAACTGATACTGCCATACTCAGAGTTCTGAGTAAACGACAGAGTGAAAGGGCGGCAATCCAGACCCGTTCCTCTCCACGGGGAGAGGGGAAGCTCCAAAATCTCCCCAGGCCTTTTCAAGGTCCACCTACATTACATGTCATTCTCCTAGAGGCGGTCGCACAGCGAGCCTTGGGGAAATGCACCTGGTTAGGGCCAATATTCGAGGACAGGTCCCACGAGGCGGCAGTCCCACACTGATCACCTCCCCTAACCCGCTTAGATGAATCACCAGAGCAGACCCCACCAACTACAACCCCCAGAAGTATTTTTTTAACTGCACTTTCATCTGAAGAGGCGGTTTCAAAGTGTAGGGGGGGGGGCTGTTGACATTGAGTAATGTCCGTGTGGTACATCATCGGGTGTGTCTGCCCAATATATAAAAACAGCTATTGCGAGATGCCAACAAAAGTCCTAGGACACAAACAAAGATTAAAATCAACCACTTTCCCGACTGATGAAAAAGATGATTCAAACAGAACGCAAACAGATCACAAAGAACGCAATCTAAACTCAAGGATACTTTTTCATCTGATGGGCCCATGGTCTTAATACATTCTTTAGAAATATAATGCAGAAATAAAAAACATGCTTCCAAAACGTTATCATTTTGAAATCTCCAAAACACCCACAGCCATTATCAGCTAATGGTTGACACGTTTTCATTTCGCGGTTTAAGTGTTTCCTAAAGTATCTACCGTGGAATAATCATCCATAACACAGCTACATGCCACAGGCATCTCTGAACCTATTCTTGCATATTTGCGGGGGCGGGGATCATTGAAGGAATGTGTCATTGCGGGGTGCCAAAGGAATGGAACCTGCGTCATGCGTCCTCTCCGGGGAAATAGGGAAATGATTCATCAATCCCTCGACTTAAAAAAAGAGATTAAAGATTAAATCAGAGAATGGGAATGAAGCACATTGCATTAATTGGGGCTCTTTGTATGTACAAACGGGAGAAATCTATGTCATAAGGAAGTACAAAAAGTGTTGATAGTCAGAGCAGTAACAAAAACTGAGTTTAGCTCATGAAATACAAGTCTGCATTTGTAAATGACAAAGGTTTAACTGAACTGCATGTATTACATTGCTGTTCACATTACTAGTTGGGTCACCCTGATGCAACAATAGACATGGGATGTGCAAAGTGCAGTTCCTTAAGAGCTGTAATTTACTCAATACAATCTATCCCCAGCATTTGTTTCATAGCATCGGATAAAGCTACAGGTGCGTCGTCTCTGACACCGTCGGAATGTTAAAACATCTCACTGCCATGGTCAGTATCACTAGCCTAGATCTCTGGTAATCTGAATAGCAAACAGGGTTGAACTGGTTTTCCAGGATAAATTCCACAGTGGGATCCATTCTGCCTACACACCCACCCACCCACCTGAAAACAGCGTCACACGCCCTCATTGTCCTTCCCCTCACGTTGTTGATGATCTCGGTCTCTTTCCCTCTCACACACAAGCACACCTAGGATTTAATGGGTAAGCAAAAGAGAGCCATCCCCCCACGCTCTCGCTTACACCTGATCTTCATGGTCTCCCCCCCACAATGCGGTATTACTTCATACCACATACAAACAGAAATATGCAAATGTGGAAGTGTTGGGAAACAGTTCTGCTTATTGTAAAAGCATCCGTTATAATGCGATCAACGGTGGACATACTTCCTTGCAAATTTGAGTTGGGTAAACAAACATACCAACATCCTCCCTTCCACATGCATCCAGCCGGTTCCTCTGTAGGCCCACAATGTGACCACAGAACATTTTAAAGGATCATGACAAGCTTTTTAATCTCATGCGCAAGACCCAAGGAAAGGTCATACCTGCGACTTCTGGGACAGGGCCTTTTTTGATGTCCTAGTCATATGCCAGTTCACGCGCTAGTAACAATTTGTTTTTGGTGCCAAACCCCTCATTTGATTTCCAACTTTTAAAAATCGATGCACTCTATGTAGATCATTGTGGTAATGTAGTGTGTGTGAATGCTACCTCACAACTTAATCAATAAAGAGCTGAGCTGCTGGAGAGTTCCCATTAGAAAACACCACCACAGACAAATGTAAGTAGCGACAGGAATGGAGGGACATTTGAGAGCCTGCAGGTCTAGCGATGGGGACGACCCCCTGGAGGCCACACTGAGTAATTGATCCATAAAAAGGGTACCGCAATCAGTGAAGAGACACTTAATCACTTGGCTTCTTCCCTGGAGTTTCTGTGCTTTCTCTCCCAACAGGTTTCCGTGGATCATGGTGTTATCTGCTCGACACCCACTGCTATTTTTATTATAGTCACATTTCTATTAACAATCTCGTTGGCTTCACTTTTTCTAATTCTTTAGGTGAGATTTTCTTTGAACCGATATAAGGATCAAAGGACAGAGTATGTCATACAGCGTGTGCACAATTATTAGTCAAGTGAGGATTTTGACCATATCTTCATTTGTATGCATATTTCCCAACTCCAAGCGTTTTAAATTTGCTAATTGGATATAAGCATGTCCAGTGATGTGTATTTGTGTAATGAGGGATGGTGTGGCCTAAGGAAATCAACACCCTATATCAAGGTATGCATAATTATTACAGCTTCTTTTCCTCAGGCAAAATGGACCAAAAAGAGATCTAACAGAATCTGAAAAGTCAAAAATTGTAAAAAAATAAAAATAAAAATAAGTCTTTCAGAGGGAAGCGGCACTCTTGAAATTGCAAAGATGTTGGGGCGTGATCACAGAACGATCAAACGGTTTGTTGAAAATAGCCAAAAGGGTCGCAAGAAATTTGAGGAGAATCATACCTGAAGCAACCGTGAACCCATTATCCTCCAGCACTGCTATATTCCAGATTTGCAACCTACCCAAGTGCCCAGAAGTATGAAGCTAGGTATAAAAGGTGATTGTTACAGATCGGATCACAAGGCAAAGGTTGACCACTACATGAAAAGAAATGTATTGGTACGTTTTTATACACTGTTACAATTTTTTTTAAGTAATAGTGTGCGTTTACATTCACTATACCTTCAGTAGCATCCCAGCATTGAACTCCTAACGCTTGTTTATGATGTCCTCTGCTTATGTCAGCTTTACATAAAGGAACGTTATGACTTAGAAACAGCCTTGCCGAGTGTTACTACTAAACATGCCCGAGGAAGAACATCTGACCATAGCTTGCTGAAAGACCACAAACATTTTATGGAAGTATCCGGTTGGTCTGGTCTGGCAAGGTGAAGTCTATAAAAACCTTATACATCCTTTTAAAATGCTGTTTAGATGTGTGGGAAAGCAAAATGCATTGTAAGACATGCTGAAGACATTCAGAGGGGTGCTTTTTATAGCGCTTAGAAACCCTTCCAATAGGGGGAGAAAAAGGAAAGGTTATCTGGCAATCAAAAACATGTATTTGGGAATATTATTTGTATTGAGAATTTTTGAACACAGGTTTAACCAAATTTTGCTTACTGGGACGAGTTCACAATCCTTAATGTTAATACAGTAACATGTTTTTGCTGCTATGACTGGGACACTGTACTGAGGGAACACTTTGGGCCACCAATACAGTGTTGGAAGTAATAATGTTTACAAGTCTTGGTGTTTTCAACGACATCTTGCATGTTTCTGGCTAACTTTGACGTGTTCAAAGTCTAAAGATGGTGAGAACTAGTTTGAATAGATCAACTAGAGCAGAACTTTTACAGATTCCAGCCGTTTATCAAATCAGATTTACAGTCACATCTGACACCATAGCTGTGTAGTGTAATTCATTGATTGATCAGCTTTTGGAACAGCACTTACTCTAACATCAGCACTGTTGCTTCAAAATGAGCAGAAGGGTTAAAAAGAGACACCTACCTCCGTGGAGGATGCTGCTGTCGTTCTTTACGCCTGTCTTCCCTCGGGTTGGGGTTTTTTCCAGGTTCTCTTGGAGGTGGGGGCCTCCCTGCTGCACTGCTTCCCGCCCCGCCACCAGGTTCCCTGGGATTGGCGGTAGGCTTCCCCCCCTCTGGCAGAGGTTTGGGGGTTTTGCCCTGCAGTCCACCAGGCGAAGGGAGGACTGGGAGCTTTCTTCATGAGAGGTTTCTCCCTGCGAGGGAGGGGGTATGGCACCCGGCTTCGTTGGCATGCTTAGGGATGGAAGGGCACTTCTTCAAGCTCACACACAGTGATGGGCACGGATGTGATAGCAACTACAATGCACATGCAGTGCTCTAGCTAATGATTAATAAACGAAAAACAATTATAACAAACTGTGTTGCTGGAGAGCCAAAACGAGAGACATCACTGTTATTGCAAAGTTGAAGTATGACATTATTTAAAGAAACAAGGATGGTAGAATATAATATGGCTGACCATGGATCTAATGAATGCAAGTGTTTAAGCTTTACCCTTTAGCAAACACTTGGGGGAGATCTGGTTTGTTCTTTGCATTCTTCTGTGCTGCTGACTCGGTGAGGGGGATGTGGAGAATGATCGAGATCTAGAAATCAATAGTAAGAAAAATGGAATTATGCAGTTTAATTTCAAGATTAGATCACATCATACTGGTTTCAAATTAGACTGCACCAAGCCCTTTAGAAACAACAAACGGAAAGAGTTGTGCGCTTCAAAAGCGCTTATTCTAAAGAAGACATTGACGATTTAAAAAAACAAAAACATTTTATATTAAAATGAGATGGGCACCGTTTGTGAACTCTCACTGGTAAAGGGACGGTACTTGTATTTCTCTGTTCTGGTCTCTCGCCCATTCATACAGTGATGACAGGAACTTCCACACACAGTGACACCTGCCATTAGTAACACTGACATCATCTACTGGAGGAATGTAGAAGTGGGTTTCCTCAAAGTCATAGGGTAAGTGTACATAGATACACAGACACACAAAGACATGGCTACCTAGAGCGGCTGCCACTGGAAGGAGCTGCTGGGAGGAGTGGGTGGAGTAGGAGCTGAAGGAGGAGAGCGGCTGCGGGAGCGAGACGACCCAGAACCGGTATAGGATGAAGACCGAGACGAAGACCTGAGACAAAACATACAAAGCAAGGAGAAGATTAAAAGGACATTTTTTTAAAACAGAAAATCTTATATAAGTTGAATTTGTATTATTTGTTCTAATGTATTACTATAAAAACAGGCTGATAGACCACAGGATAAGCTGGCATTTAAAATAAAAGTACAAAATTGTACGTAAAAGTACTCATTTTAGGTCAGATCAGTCTCATTAATGAATCCACACAGGAGTCACAAATGTATTTTATTTGAACTAGAAGTATAAAGTTACATAAAAAGTAGCGTAAATACGCTAGTACCTTCTGCCGCTAAGAACAAGAGCACACAATACTTTACAAGAGCATGTCACAGAAATACATTTCAATAACAAGACAAGCCATTTCAGCATAATTTCAGAATTACAGTGCATCCGGAAAGTATTCACAGCGCTTCTTTTTTCCACATTTTGTTATGTTACAGCCTTATTGCCAAATGGATTAAATTCATTATTTTCCTCAACATTTACACACAACAACTCAAGAACAAAAAACATAACATGTACATAAGTATTCACAGCCTTTGCTCAATACTTTGTTGAAGCACCTTTTGCAGCTATTACAGCCTCAAGTCTTCTTGGGTATGATTCCACAAGTGTGGCACACCTATTTCTGGGCAGTTTCCCATTCTTCTTTGCAGAACCTCTCAAGTTCCATCAGGTTGATGGGGAGCGTCGGTGCACAGCCATTTTCAGATCTCTCCAGAGATGTTCAATCTGGTTCAAGTCAGGGCTCTGGCTGAGCCACTCAGGACATTCACAGAGTTGTAAATGGTAAATGGCCTGTACTTAGTGCTATAGTGCTTTTCTAGTCTTCTGACCACTCAAAGCGCTTTAACACTACATGACATCATTCACCCATTCACACACTGATGACAGGAGAACCATACACAGTGACACCTGCCCATGAGTAACTACCGTTCACACACTGTAGTCGCAGCTACAGGAGCAATGTTGGGTCTTGCCCAAGGACACAACGACATGCGGGTTAGCCGGGCCTGGGATCGAACAGACAACCCTCTGATTGGAGGACGACCGTGCTCCCCACTCACCCACAGTCTCCCCCAGTCTCTTCTCTACAACTTCGCCAGTTGTGCCGAAGCCACTCCTTTGTTATCTTGGCCGTGTGCTTCGGGTCGTTGTCCCGTTGGAAGATGAACCGTCGCCCCAGTCTGAGGTCCAGAGCGCTTTGGAGCATGTTTTCATTGAGGATTTCTCTGTACATTGCTGCATTCATCTTTCCCTCAATCCTGACTAGTTTCCCAGTTCCTCCCGCTGAAAAACATCCCCACAGCATGATGCTGCCACAACCATGCTCCACTGTCGGGATGGTATTGGCCAGGTGATGAGCAGTGCCTGGTTTCCTCCAGACATGACGCTTGGAATTCAGGCCAAAGAGTTCAATCTTCGTTTCATCAGACCAGAGAATTTTGTTTCTCATGGTCTGAAAGTCCTCCAGGCGGGCTGTCATGTACTTTTTACTAAGGAGTGGCTTCCGTCTGGCCACTCTACCAAACAGGCCTGATTTGTGGAGTGCTGAAGAGATGGTTGTCCTTCTGGAAGGTTCTCCGCTCTTCATAGAACAACGCTGGAGCTCTGTCAGAGTGACCATCGGGTTCCCTGGTCACCTCCCGGCTAAGGCCCTTCTCCCGATCGCGCAGTCTGGCTGGCGGTTAGCTCTAGGAAGAGTCCTGGTGGTTCCAACTTCTTCCATTTCCGGATGATTGAGGCCACTGTGCTCATTGGGACTTTCAATGCTGCAGAAATCTTTCTGTACTCTTCGCCAGATCTGTGCCCCCTCGATACATTCTGTCTAGGGGTCTACAGATAATTCCTTGACTTCATGGCTTGGTTTATGCTCTGATATGCACTGTCAATTGAGATACCTTATATAGACAGGTGTGTGTCTTTCTCAATCATGTCCAATCAACTGAATTTAGCACAGGTGGACTCCAATCAAGTTGTAGAAACATCTCAAGGATGATCAGTGGAAACAGGATGGACCTGAGCTAAATTTTGAGTGTCATGGCAAAGGCTGTGAGTACATGTTGTATTTTTTGTTCTTAATTTTTAACAGATTTGCAAAAATGTTTTCACTTAGTCATTATGGGTTGTTTTGTAGAATGTTGGAGGAAATAATGAATTTAATCAATTTTGAATAAGGCTGTAACATAACAAAATGTGGAAAAAGGAAGTCTGTGAATACTTTCCGATGCACTGTATTACATATTACTAGCACGCCAGAAAAGCTTTATCGCAGGAAGTAGATGGCTGGCATGGCACTACACCAGCCAACGCGCATACCAGCATGACGCGGAACGGTACGCCGATCGGGATTTTGCCCCGAGGGCCACGAGTTTTACATTTGTGGTTCACACGCCATCATTCAGTCCACCTCTGCTCTGCAATTGAAGCCACAGCCAAGCGACAAGGGAAGGCTGCAGCGTGTCATCTGCTCTGCAGAGAGGGTGATTGACTGGATCTGCCGTCCCCAGAAGACTTGCTCGCTCATGATGCAAGGAGAATTTAGGCAGACCCTCTCCCCTGGTCAAGTCCTTTCCCCTCTGGGCAGGAGGAACACCTTCCCGCATAAAGACAGCTTCTTCCAGTCAGCAGTTGGGCTGATGAATAAAGCCTGACGCTCCACTGTTCCCTGCACTTGAAAACTACTTCCTTTACATAATAACAACACAGGATACCCACACTTAAAAGAGAAATTTTACCTGAGGAGTTTGACAAAGAGACGAGGAGCCTGAAGGCCGATGTCGGGCGGCGCCGGTGGCGAATCACCGGACGCTTCTGGGGATTTGGACTGACGCCATGGGATCCTTCCACTATCTGGTCGTCTCATTACTGGAACGCCCTCCTTTTGGAGGGAGGCTCCATTGGCCTGCTTTTGGTGGAAAACAAAAAAAAGATATGGTTGTGCTTGCTTTTACATACTTCTAGGCTAATTCCATTCAACATCTACTGACGCAACACAGTCAGAGAAGACAACCACTGTGTCCCTTTAAAAGACAGTGGTTTGGAAACATGTGCGATTAATTTTTTTTTCTTTCCATGAACCATTTTCCAGGTGTGAGGTCCAGAGAGCCCTGGAGCAGGTTTTTGTTGGAGGATGTCTCTGTACATTGCAGCATTTAATCTCCCTGCTGCTCAATGTCGGTACTGTAAAACTTTCTGTGCTCTAATCACTGAATGAAGCCTGCCATCTTCGATCGCGACCTTAAATTGCTTGCACAAAACTCTGATCAGCACTCGGCCATTCTTTATCGCTGTCGCTCATTTAAAATCGCCTCGTGCTTACATAGATGTCTTTTTTTAAAAAAGAGAATATTCAAGCAAGCAATTTTGACAGCCCTACCGAGGAGTGGCTTCCGTCTGGCCACTCTACACATAGACCTGATGTGTGAGGGCTGCAGATGGCTAACCTTCTGTAAAGGTTCTCTTCATAGAGCAACACTGCACCTCTATCAGAGTGACCATCGGGTTCTTGGTCACTCCCTGAGTGAGGCCGATCTCTCGGTTTCGCTGGGAGGCCAACTGGTGGTTGAAACCAAAATTTCCAGATGATGGAGGCCACTGTGCTCATTGGGATCTGCAATGCTGTAGATGTTTCTGTACCCTTCGCCAGACCCTGTGCCTCGAGACATACCTTGACTTTTTGCGCTCCAACTGTGGGACCTGATATAAACAGGTTAGTGCCTTTCTAAATCATGTCCAATCAAGTGAATATAGCAGGGTGGACTCCAATCAAGTTGTGGAAACATCTCAAGGCTGAGAAACAGGATGAACCTGAGCTCAACTTTGAGTGTCAAAGGCTGTAAATACTTATGTACTGCGTTAAAATGTCGTTCTTTATTTTTAATAGATTTGCAAGAATTCCCAAACGTTTTTCACTTTGTCATTATGGGGTGTCGTGTGTAGAATATTGGGGCACATTTTTTTTTATTTAATTTTTTGAAATATAGGTGTAACGTGAAAAAATGTGAAGCGCTGTATTTGTGTGTGTGTTTATATATTTTTACATATATATTCACACACGTCTTACGCCCACAATTGCTAATCAGCCAATCACATGGTGATCTACTGGGATTTAAAACACAACGATCTCTTGGGTTTACAAAGAATGGTGCAAAAGAGAAAATATCCAGTAAGTGGTTATGTGGATGAGAATGCCGTATTGATGTGAGAGGTCAGAGAAGAATGGGCAGACTGGTTCGACATGATATAAAGGCAACAGTAACCAATTTTTTTGCATTGTATCTAATGTATCTTCAAACAAAACCAATTTGTTAACCACCAGTAATATTGATGCATACCTGTCTATGTCCATCACACACAATGACCACAAAGACATAACACTAAATAATGCTTTCTGGTATATTGAGACCTAGAGTGAGAGAAATCCACTCACTTTGGTGGCAGGCTGAGGGGAGAGCGTGGCTTCAGTTTATCCTCCTCTTTTTTCTCCCTGGTGTCTCGAGGGGGACGCATCTTCGGCCTCTCCTTCTCATCCCGCTTCATTCGGTCCCTTTCCCACTCCTCTTTTCGCCGCATTCTCTCCTTCTCCCGCTCCCGCTCTCTCCCTCTGCCGGCGCTCCCTCTCCCGGTGATCTCTTTCTCTCTCTCTGTCGCGGGGCCGCTCTCGGGGGTCTCGCTCACGTTCGCGCTCCTGCTGAGATGGCCATGTTCATTTTTGTCTATGCCAGTTCATTAATGCCAATTCCATTCTCATGACATTCGTATACTGTGAATTCTGGACTATAGAGCGCACCTGAATATAAGCCGCACCACCTAGATTTAGAACGAAAAAAAGATGTGTACATATATAAGCTTCACCGGTCTATAAGCCACAGGTGTCCACACGGCAGAAAAACGACTGCTAATGCAGACTCGTCCATGCCGGAGTTCTTCACATTGCCGTCTCCAACATCTCACCATTGAATTATTAATGGCAAGCTTCCTTCTCCGACAGCCAGATTGGTTGCCCGCAACGAACTAACTAGCTTGCTTGCTTGCCCGCCCGTAAAAAATTAGCCGCACTGTTGTGTAAGCCACAGGGTTCATAGCTTGGGAAAAAGGTAGCGGCTTATAGTCCGGAATTTACAGTAGTTTCCCTGTTCATTTGTAATTGGAAACAAAACCCCCCAGAGAATAGTTTTTAGCCAGGGTTACTCCAAAAGGAGTGGATATGGAATTCATTATTGGACTATTTTTGTCTGTCCACTGTTCCATTCATGAGTTGTTTCCTGTTTGAAAACATCGATGTTAGGGAGAGCATTCTGAGCAGACTATGAAGGATACTTACAGTGTAGTGGTAAGGAAGCGGAGCTTCTGTGTACTGCACTCTGAAGTTTTCATACTGGCCACCTCTCCAGAGGGCCTCCATTTCATAGTCATAGTATGGATCTGCGTATTGGTCACTGTGGAGGGAAACACATTTGTATAATGATACCTCATAAAAGATACTTTGATGTTGATTAAACACAGAGGGAAACATGTTTTGTATCTTCTTCCCACCACCATTCATAATGACTAAATGGCCTGAGGGATTTCCCTGTGAAAACAGCATGCAGTGAAAAGGAAACTTTTTGCAGACTGCGTCAGCAGAGGTTTATGCTATTAGATAATATTTATTGATGCATTAATGTGTACATATACATTAAAGATGGTTCCTTTCATTTTAACCTGTGTGCGTGTGTATATACACACACACATATATTCAAATTATCATAACAATAACAATGTTAGTTTGTATATACCTACCCATAAACAGGATCTCTGAAGTCCATTTCACTAAAAGAAGAAAACATTTATTTTAATGATGATCACATACATATCATATCTGGTACAAATACTACACATTAATTGCGAGTATGCGTTTATGGTTCGCTATTAAACATTTTAAATGGGAGGAAAACCAGAAAAATGTAATTTCATAAAATTATTCCTTTGAGAGATATCGTTTCATGGAGTTGTTATGTATGTAGTGATGGTGAAACACAACAGCATGTCTCAATAAACCTGTACATAGAGCAAGAGGATTAAGAGGTCCTGGAGTGGTGTTTGACTTGAACAAGCCAGTTATGTATTTCTCCTAGTGGAAACACTTTAAACAAAACTGATAATCAGAACTGTGTGTGGAACCTAAATAAAAGCCATGGCCACTTTGCATTGTAAATGTTGATTGGATTGATCTTTCACTTCTTTAATAGAGACATTGATCTCGGAATCCAGTTGTAGAGGAGTTGACATGAAGGCCGCCCACTTTAAAATCTCACAAGGTGTGTTTTCTATTGGATTGGATTTAAACCCTTGGAAGGTGTCGGTGGTAAAAAGCTTTGCATTGTGCACGTGTTTGAAGTAAGGAGGCATTACTCTCGGATGATGCGGTAGCTGCGTTCTCGGAAGAAGTCATTCTCTTTGTCAAATTCTCTGTCGTCCTCTCCGATGGTCACATTAAAGCGCTTCTCCTCAAAGTCAGGCTCTTGCTCCTTACGGATGGTGGCCTTTTTCAACACCTATGGGACACAGAACAACTTATTAAAATCAAACACAAATGATGGTAAACATTTTATATTAATGTCTGCCTTTCTCCTTAAGGTCTATGCTGCTGTCTTTTCACGTGAAAACCTTGTGTGACAGGGAAGCAATCAAAACCTATTTGGCTTATAAAGCCTTAGAGAATATCTTTCCAAACAGATAGTACACACGCACGCACAGCAGTTCATTCATTTTTGTGTGGGTGGCTGGGATGCAGGGGAAGCGCTTACCTCTTTAGCATGCCTTAGACCTCGCTCCCAGGCACTCTCCACAGGAGGCTCCACCGGAGGTGGTGGTGGAGGGAGCTCCTCCACTGCAGGTCCAGCCTAAGACACACATGCATGAATCCACTTGATTCTTTATGACGCACATATTTGTTTTTTAATCTTGTACATTAGTATACATTCATATACACATCACTGTTAAACCAGTGTACAATTTGAAATTACAGATATTATACACAGTTTATACTGTTTAACAAAAGAAAACAACCTACCCAGGGATTATTGGGTATGAGTGGGTGAGGTCCTACAGGAGGTGCTCCGTTAGGTGAGAAGGGATCCGGCTTAGTGATGAGGGAATAGTTACCTTTGTCATTGACTCCAGGGTGGATAAACCTACAGTTCATACCCCAGGTACAATTTCCTAGAGAAGACAAAGTGGTACACTATGATTAAAATAATAATAAAGAAATTAAGTATTTGTGCTACAACCTTGGGTTAAGACACAAAATGGTGGACTGTACTTGTACTCTGTATTTCTATTCTTCAGACCACTCAAAGCTCTTTAACCCTACATGTCATAATTCACCCATTCATACACCGATGACAGGAGCGAGCGACAACGCAATATATTTATTATTGAATACTACACATGTGGTAAAGAACATGAAAATCTATATTTGGTACAAAGGCTCCCCCTACTGTAGATCTCCTTCCACAATAAGACCAGATAGTCGGATTCTTAACATGTAGGCCACTGTCTGTAGCCTATATGTTCTTTATCAGAGTAACAAAACAGATCTCTAATCCCTCTAAAAAGTCTAGATGTTTTATTAACAATTCTGCACTGTTAGCTGCGCACGGTGGAGCTCTACCCCACTGAGCTCTGGGTGAGAACTGCTCTTCATCACCTACCTTTGATAAAGAACCTGCAAATGGGACGTGGTCTGATCTTCCTGTCTGATGGATCCTTGACCTCCCCCTCCTCCAGATCATCGTCCTGTCCACATACAAGGGAAATTTTGACATTCTAAAGCAACTTCTTCTATCCGACCAAGGTTTGTAGTCTGTTCTATTTAAATGCCGTAAAAAAAGTTGATTGGGTTGCCTTGCAATGCATTTATCCTTATTCATTATATTCAACATAAAATGGATGAGCAAGGACATTTCCAGAAATGACACAGCCTGTATCTTTGAATCAGAAACCATCAGCAGTAGGTAACTATGCACAGTTACAGGTTCAAAGTAGGACTACAACACCATCGGTGGAGATATTATATGGAAGCATATTAAAAAAAACAAAGATTTGAAGGCACAATGGCACAAATGTAAACTAGTTCTACTCAATCTACTAGTCAACATTTGTGAAGAGCTGAATATGATTTGGGTGTGCGATCCAATCGTGCAGGATGTCAGACTAGCCAGTAGCAATAATACCATTATTAGGAAAACATGAGATTTACATATATCTTGACTATATCTCTTGTTGTTTAGCCTACAAAATCACTTCTTTGTAGAGTGTAGATTGGCAGGGTGGGTTAAATTTTTTGCCAAATTCATCTCCTTACTGTCACCCAATGTTTTCATTATTGGTCAGAACACACTTCCTGTGTGTGCAAGAGGGCATTATTTGTGAGAAAGACGGATAGTTGATCTACATAGTAGTTGATCCTCTGGCTTGTTCCTTTTGGTGACAGAATTTTGGTGGTCATGTCAGTTATAATTAAAAATATTGGATGTCCTATGAATTAATTATTGGCCAAAATATAAATTTACGCCAGTTCCTAACTGAAGTTCAGTATAGATCAAGGTCTTGGTCCCAGAACAAGTCCTTTTATAATGAGTATTTGCTGATACAAGGTCTGATTCAATACTTATTTGGTGGTTTGGAACATGTCTATTGTCAAGCCATGCCTTTTTCAAAATATTATATTAAACATAAATACACAAACAAATGATAACGATTTTACACAAGAGAACATCAATCAAAACGTCTTAATAGAGAATGACATTTTCTTTACCCGCACCCAAGCAATAGGTGCAGGTAAAGAATTTAAACTATGATCACTTACATCAATCTCTCCTTCATCAATCTCTCCATCGTCTTCATCCTTCTTCTTGTCTCTGAAGGAGTCTCTACGCATTCTCTCAGGCTCTTTGCATTCGCCCGACCTCTTGAATTCACTGTTTCTAGGCGACGGGGGAAGGATTGGTTTCTTTTCCCTCTTTTTATTGCTTTTGTCACCAGTTTCTTCTTCCTCTTCTCCTTCCGCTTTTGTGTCTTCCTCGTCTTCTTCTTCATCATGTGCAGGGATACTGGGCTCCTCTGGGACCTCCTCATCGTAATCAAGCTCATGCTCATCCAGCTCACGGGAAACAGACGCCGGGTCATCCTTCATCTCCCTCACCATGACGGCTTTCCTCCTCTGCTCTTGCTCCGCTCTCATCACTCTGCGATCCTCTTCCTCCTCAGACTTGCTCATGTCTTCCTCCCCCTCATCGTCGTCATCATCCACCTCAGCTGGATCTGCTGAGACACTCTTTGATAGTCCCTGTATCCTTCCTCCACAGAGTCTCCATCCTCTTCAGGATTTAAGCTCTCGCCCTGTTCTGAGTCTGGAGACTGTGGGGTGTCAATGACTCCATCGTCTTGATCCTCTTCCTTCTCGTCCTCCCCATCCAACTGTTCCTCCTGCGGACCATCTTCCTCTCCCTCCATCAATACAATGGTACCTTCCTCCTGTCCAATACCATCTGTTTCTCCTACAGGGTCCTCATCCTCTGGGTCAGAGACAAAGTCAGGGACAACCTCATAGTCTTCTTCCCTCTCCTCCTCTAAATCCGAATGTCTTACTTGATTCTCCAACACCACTTCATCCTCCTCAGGCACCCCATTATCCTCTTCATGGACTAGCTCACTGTTAGATATGACCCCGTCCTCATCTTCATCAGGAGAATCCAGCAGCTCACTGTCAGAAAAACCCCTCTCCTCCTCTTCCTCCTCCTCTTCCTCCTCCTCCCCAGGAGACTGAGGGGACTGGGTGGGGCTTTCAGGAGTATCCATCGGAGAATATTCTGCTGCAAACAGGACAAAGACTGTATAAAACATGTAATATCCTAACTGAGCAGACAGTTTGCATTTCTATGTACTAGTCATAATACATGACAGAACATTAACTAACCGATATGTATCAAAACTAATCACAAATAAGTGAAACATCAAAGAAGAGTATATAAAATGATTTTCTAACAGTTTTTTGGGATGGAAAGAATCTTCAGTAAATTGAGATATTGTATATATCCAAATAGACAAACAACCACAGCTTCAAATTTATGTTTGGCATATGTGACAAAAACAAAGTAGACCAACCTTTGAACTAAATAACAGACTTAAATGTACAACAGCAAGAAGTTTGTATTTCAGTGCTATGCCATTTGCCTGAGCCTGCTTACAAACTAATGTTATCAATTTAGATAACTAAAATAAACGTTCATATGAGAAAAAGCCGTAATACAGGTACAATAGACATACATTCGATTCATTTTAAATTTAAAGAAAGTTAGTTTCCAGCGCAGCTAAATCAACAGCAAAGGACCACATATTAGCTACAGCAAGCTAGCTAGCTACTAGCATTAATATTATCCGCCGATGGCAGCAGCGATGGTAAGACATTCATAAAACCGTCCTGCAAACGTGTAGGAGGGGCTCCATGGCGCCATAGGGAAGTTCTAATTAGCTGATACTAACGTGTACACACTCAAACGTCTGCAAGTTCGGAAAGTGAGTGTTATTACACTTCTAATAGCTGGATGGCAAAAAGGCCCGTAACGTCAACGTCAACCCGGACAGCTGGCTAACCAACGAGTACAATGCCTAGAACGAGCAGCAAACACTACGAGAAGAATATAAACCATTAAACAACTCATCTTTGATGCGAAAGTAACATTAAAACGCAGCTGTACTCATGTGCGGACATAGCAGCCTACTCGTCTGTCTTTCACTAAACAATACACCCATCGGTGTAGCTAACTATAAGCTAAACGCGCAGCTACACTGCTCGCTGCTAACAATCCTACCTTTTTTCCTTTACCTTGTCAACCCGGAGCTCTTTATAGACAGCACTGCTGCGTTAGGAGCGGCACTCTCCTACTAATGTGATTTTTTATACAGTCTACTCAAATATCTGACGGGTTAATTTAACAGCGCTGTTGGAGAAAATAATACAATCCTCACGCCACAGCGAGAGCAGCCATTACATCAACGTCATCAACATACGACAACCCAGTAGGAAAAAAACCGCGCAGGGAATGAACAGGGGCCGATCTGAGATCAGTGGCCAAATCCCAATCTCCCCGCTAAACCCTGAACCCTGAACTGGCGTTGCCTCCTACGTGGTTGAGTGCGAGAGTCTGCGTTGCTGCCACATGTCACCTCGCCAACGTATAATTTACAACTGAAGGTATTTATTAAACACCTTTTATTCTCTGATTTGAACATCGTTTAGGCTCTTTCGTTATGAAAAAAAATGTTTTACGTTTTTTTGTTAAAATTGCTTTGATGACTACATTTTATATTTTATGCACAGATGAATAAATATTGTCTGATTTTGTGTGTTTTTAACCATCTTTAATCCTTGATGTTAAGAATGGACAGTCTGAGCACACAAGTGCATCCTCTTTTCTTAACCTTTTTTTCACACATCCATGCTTCCCCTGGTTATCCCGTTGTTGATGTCACATTGCAATGACTTGTAGGTAATCTATTATTTAGGTAATGAAACAGTGATAGTGCAAAGTACTTTCATTGATGATAAAGTTGAAATCAAATGTCTGACATGAAAAGAACCCGAAAAGACAGTGGCCAACGTCCTGCTATTTGGTGGTACACATTTTTGTTTTTTAACTACTTTTTAGACATATGGGCAGAGGAGAAAAATAATGAAAATGAAAATGTGTGAGACCGAAGTAGATGGCTAAAATGACATGAAAATGGATGGATGGATTGAAAATAAATGAGATAAAATGCATAGGAAACCAATAAAACACATACAAATAAATACTAATAAATAAATTTGACTTAATGTGTCATTCTCTATGGTCATATTATCATATCAAGTAGTGGAAAAAAGCAGTCTTGTGCCCTTTTCTAGAACTTTACTTCACACATTCTGTGAAATTATCACAAGAGATGAAATGCCCTTTCTGCTGTGATTTTGTCTAATTCTTTAAGGGAGACTCATCAGTGTTCCTCCAGGTTTCTGCTACAAAACTTCACATTTTAAGACTTACCTGTCTTGAGCCCTTGAAACCCTGAGGAGTTCTGAGGATGGATCTCCACAATGTGTTCAGCATGCAAGACATTGTCTTTTCTTGAGAAGTTGGCTACGTCGTTACAATTTATTTGTTAGTTATTAAACTATATGTTTGTCAATTGCTTAAGTGATTTGTGACAAATATTCTCATCTGGAGTTCAGCTACTTAAATAAAACTAAACCAACCAAAGAAGGGAGCTAGACATATGCTGTTACTTCCTGCAGCCAGTCCTAATCACCTTCAGAGTTCTGATGATTACACATGCAGTGGATATAAAGTCTACACACCACATCTCCTCTTTTATAAGAGGGTGTGTACACGTATGCAACCACATTATTTTAGTTTTTAATCCACCCACCCTTTACAAAGAATATTTTATCCCCTGTCAAACATAATTGTTGTCAAAAGGTTGTGAACCGTCTGTATTTTAGTGATATATCAAGACAGTTACAAAATCATATAATTTAAACATATAAAGTATACCAAACTCAATAGTGTCCGATTTACCTGTGAAAGTTAGGTAAACGTCACACAAAAAAGTGTTGGTATAACTGATGATAATTGAATATCCTAAACATTAAAGAAAAGCATTAATTTAACATAAAAATGTAATGTTAGTTTAGCAAATGATAATCTAATATACTTAACATGAAATACATATTTAAAATCAATATAAAAAAGTAATGTTGGTTTAAGAAATAATAATTTAATGTAAAGAACATGAATATATTGTTTTGTGTAAACGATTTAATTTAATTCGTGCAACCGATGTCCATATTATTTTTATATAAATCCAACAGACTTTTTCTTTCAGTGAGTGTAGGGAGGGGCCAAGGCCGTGTAGAGATTGCCATTTCGTTGTGACGAGAGAATGATAAGGAAGTTCATTCTCAGTCACTCAAGCATGACGTTTCTGACGTTGCAAGAACCATCACAAATCATGGGAGTTTTGGGGTTGGTAGACATGCCAGATACTCAAATTTACGTGTAGAAGCACTAAAAAAGTAATTTCCATAATATGACTATTCTGTTCAATATCTACATGCTTCCATTGGCTCAGATTATGGAAAACAAAAGTTTGTTATCATAGTTATGTACAGGTAGATGACACATAAATCTACATAACTATCACCAGGAGAATACAATGCAATACACCGGCGTTATAAATGCTTAGAACAAATCAATAACTAGATGTGCAAACACTTTCCTCAGTTAAACAAAGATAAAACAGAAGTAATGTTTTTTTCGTAATAAAGATAAACAATTGAAAGTCAGTGCTGAACTTCAATTACTGATGTTAAAAAGCACAAACCAAGCCAAAATGGATTAAGGATTCTGGCCTCAATCAAGACAGTTACAAAATCAGCCTACTATCACCTAAAAAAAAAAATATGATTTGTCTCAACAAGATTTAGAAAAACTTGTCCATGCAATTATCTTCAGTAGACTTGATTACTGTAACAGTGTTTTTACAAGTTAATCAGAAAGCTTCCAGAATGCTGCAGCTCGAGTCCTCACTAGGACGAGGAAAGTGGATCACATCACTCCAGTTCTCAGGTCTTTACACTTGCTTCTTGTCCAAGACTTTACTTCAAATCCTGCTGATGGTTTATAAAGCACTAAATGATTTAGAGCCAAAGTACATTTCGGATCTGCTGCTGCTACCTTACGAACCGCCACAAACCCCAGGACTGGGTCGTCTGGGACTGGTCTACTTTCTGTTCCCAGAGTCAAAACTAAACATGGAGAAGTTGTCTTTTATCTCTTTAATGACTTTTGTGTTTCAATCAATTTTCTTAACTGTTTTTAAATCTGCTTACTTTGTTTGGAGATGCTTGCCTGCTCCAAGGCCTTCCATGACTCTTCCCTACTATACTCAACCCACGGCAGGTGCACGGACCAGGAAGCCTTCTAGACCTGTGACGAGAACTGCGGCCCTCTGTCGGACACTATATCAAGGGGAATGCCGTACAGTCAGAAAACATGAAGGACCAGGAGGTCAGCAGTCTGTATGGCCAAAGGAAATTTGGGGACGGGAATAAAATACACCGCCTTGGACAACCGGTCGACAACCGTTAAAATGGTGGTATTGCCCCCAGGCAGAGGCAGGCCCGTCACAAAATCCACAGCGATGTGAGGCCATGGACGGTCTGGGATAGGCAATGGTCGCAACTGACCAGCCAGGGTTTGATGGGACACCCTGCTGCGAGCACAAACTGAACAAGCTGACACAAATGCACGTGTCCCATGGCATGGATGGCCACCAAAACTGTTGGCGAACAAAGGCAAGTGTCCGGTGGAACCCAGGATGGAAAGTAAGTTTGGCGGAGTGTCCCCACTGTAGTACCTGAGATCTGACTGTGTCTGGCACAAACAAACGGTTGGGAGGACCACCACCTGGATCTGGATGAGATTGCTGGGCCTTCTGGACGAGAGCCTCTACTCCCCACGTGACTGTGGCCAACAGGGAGGAGGGGGGAAGAATCAGCTCAGGCTCGAAGGCGGGTCCTTCTGTGGTGGACTGCCAAGAGAGAGCATCAGGCTTGATGTTGCGTGACCCAGGCCGGTAGGTGAGGGTGAAATTGAACCTTCCAAGGAACAACGTCCACCGAGCTTGTCGGGAGCTTAGTCTCTTGGCAGAGCGGAGGTAAGAAAGATTCTTATTGTCTGTCCAGTGGTGCCACAAAGTTGGTACAAAGATGGAGAGGGCTTTTGGCCCAGCTACAACATTGTTTATAACTTTGTACTTTCTCTACATTCCGTTTGTCAGGGATGGGTGGAGGAGGCAGGACTCAAACGCAGACTTCTTAGAAAGTAAAAGACTTTAATAGTCAAAAGGCAAAAGCAAAAGGCCAAGGGGCAAAAACACACAGGAACCAGGGGAAAAACAGCAGGCAGGAACTCCGAACATCCACGACGATATACAATGACGCGACTAGTGACACACGGCTTAAATACACTAGGGAGGTGCAGGTGATTGGACACAGGTGGAAACTATTAGACGATCACAGGGGATGACAGGAAGTGAAGTTACCCGGGGACACGAGTGGCAGAAAACTACAAAATAAGACGGGAAGTGAACCACACCGTGACAGTACCCCCCCCCTCAAGGGCCGAATTCCAGACGGCTCACACTAGAGAGCGGACAAGGGGTGGGAGGGAGGGAAACCAGAGACGTTGGTCGGACCACCCGGGAAACTCTGGCCGGCGGCCAGGGAGCCTCCGGGGGTCGGCCCGGCAGACAGGTACACGGCCGGGGAGCCTCCGGGGGTCATTTGGCCGGCTCCGGAGCGGCGACTGCAGGGCACAGAACGTCTCTGGAATGGCTGGCTCGGAGACACGGGAAACCTCCGGGGTCGTTGGTGGCTCGGGGACACGGAACAACGGCGCGGCCGTCGGTGGCTCGGGGACACGGAACACCGGCGCGGTCGTCGGCGGCTCGGGGACACGGAACACCGGCGCGGTCGTCAGCGGCGGCGGTAGCTCGGGGACACAGAACACCTCCGCAGTCGGCGGCGGCTCGGGGACATGGAACACCTCCGCGGGCGGCGGCTCAGCCCCCCCCATAACCCATAACCCTCAAGGGCCGGATCCCAGACGGCCCTTAAATCACCAACGGGAGGGTGGGAGAGGACCATGGGATGGGAGGGAGGGAGCCTGAGTCTCGGAGCAGGAACCAGAGGCGTCGGGGTCATGAGTCTCGGAGCGGGGACTGGAGGCGTTGGGGTCATGAGTCTCGAAGCGGGGACTGGAGGCGTCGGGGTCATGAGTCTCGGAGCGGGGACTGGAGGCGTCGGGGTCATGAGTCTTGGAGCGGGGACTGGAGGCGTTGGGGTCATGAGTCTCGAAGCGGGGACTGGAGGCGTCGGGGTCATGAGTCTCGGAGCGGGGACTGGAGGCGTCGGGGTCATGAGTCTTGGAGCGGGGACTGGAGGCGTCTGGGTCATGAGTCTCGGAGCGGGGACTGCAGGCGTCGGGGTCATGAGTCTCGGAGCGGGGACTGGAGGCGTCTGGGTCATGAGTCTCGGAGCCGGTACTGGCCGAGTCGGGGTCGGGGCTGAGAGTCTCGGAGCCGGTACTGGCCGAGTCGGGGTCGGGGCTGAGTGTCTCGGGGGCGGTACTGGCCGAGTCGGGGTCGGAGGGCCGAGTCGGGGAACGGCAATGGGAGATCGCTGAGGCGGCCCAGCGGGAACGGGAGATCGCTGCGGCGGCCCAGAGGGATGTCGGTGCTTCCTCTGGCCAGGGCTCCTCCTGGGATTTAGAAGATCCCTGAGCTCGAGGCAGGCGAGCTGATAGCCCCTGGGACCGACGATAAAGTTAGTCTTACGCCGCCAGAAGGGACTTCTTACGTCCAAGTACTCAAGTAGGTCCGTAATCTGGCAGCGGGTCTGCTGAGCCCTTCTTTGGTCGCGTCATTCTGTCAGGGATGGGTGGAGGAGGCAGGATTCAAACGCAGACTTCTTAGAAAGTAAAAGACTTTAATAGTCAAAAGGCAAAAGCAAAAGGCCAAGGGGCAAGGGGCAAAAACACAGGAACCAGGGGAAAAACAGCAGGCAGGAACTACGAACATCCACGACGATAGACAATGACGCGACAAGTGACACAAGAGACTAGGGAGGTGCAGGTGATTGGACACAGGTGGAAACTATTAGACAATCACAGGGGATGACAGGACAAGGCCGGAAGTGAAGTTACCCGGGGACACGAGTGGCAGAAAACTACAAAATAAGACAGGAAGTGAACCACACCGTGACACTGTTGCCCATTTCATTTTTAGGTAATTACTTGGAGGCCAGGCAAAGGATAAAAATATATATGTCATGCAGCACATCAGATCTGCAGTCAGAGGAGGAGGAGGATGACATTTGTAAGAAAGGAAAGCCAATCTCAGTGTGAGTAAATATATTGGATTCTCAGACAAATTATCTCGAAGACACTACCCCTACGTAGAAGCGGTAAATAAACCATCCTCAGTGGCAGGTGCAAATTATAATTAATTGACACAAAGTACAAACGTGAATCTGAAAACTTTCGTACCAAATAGGATATGAACCAAGGCCATGAACAGAAGTCCCTTGTATTGAAGCGTCGATACAAGTGTCACACGGTTCACCACTAACCACGCTTGAAACCGCTTCTCCCCACTCAGCGACACACCCGCTGAGCCAACTCTGGTGATAGGTAGCTCCATTCTGAGGAACAGGAAGTTAGCAATATAGTGACCATAGTTACATGTATACCCGGGGCCAGAGCGGGCGACATTGAGTCTTAATCTGCTGGCTAAGGATAAACGTAAATACAGTAATTTCGTAATTCACGTCGGCGGTAATAACTCCTGATTACGTCGCTCGGAGGTCACTAAAGTTAATGTGGAATCGGTGTGTTCATACGCTAAAACAATGTCGGACACCGTAGTTTTCTCTGATCCCCTCCCAAACTTGATCAGTGACGATATCTATAGCCGCATGTCGTCATTCCGCCGCTGGTTGTCGAGGTGGTGCCCAGTAAATAATGTAGGCTTCGTTGATCACTGGAAGACGTTTTGGGGAGAGCCTGGTCTCATTAGGAGGGACGGTATCCATCCCACTTTGGATGGAGTGGACTTAATCCATGATCCAGAGTTCAGACTAGGAAACAGAGTCGCAGTCTTACACACTTCTCGCTTCCATCCGAGCAGTCACTCACCCAAACCATAATTAACCCTATACAGACCTTGTCTGTCCCACGGACACAGTTATCTAAATCAAAGGTAAAATACCAGAAATAGTTATAGTAAATAACTTAATTAAAGTTACAACTAATAATGCAACAGTGCAACAAAAAAGGAGAATTAAAGGGGGACTTTTGAATATTAGATCTTTGTCATCAAAAGCTGTTTTAGTAAATGAACTAATATCAGATCACCATGTTTATATATTTTGTCTTACTGAAACATGGTTGTTGAATGGGGAATATTTCAGCTTAAATGAAGCGACTCCTCCGAGTCATGTTAATACTCATATTCCTCCAAGCACATGCAGAGCGATGTCGATAACGACAGCCTCGGTACTGCATTTCTTTCATTGTTAGATTCGAATGGTTTCTGTCAGAGTGTAAATAAACCAACTCACTGTTTTAACCACACTCTCGACTTGGTTCCTGTGTATGGGATTGAACAATTAACTATTTTTCCACAGAACCCTCTCCTGTCGGACCATTGTCTGATAACCTTTGAATTTCTACTACCGGATTCTCCTCCTCCTGCCAAGGGTTTCTACAGTTGACACTTATCGGATACCGCTGTAACCTCATTTAAAGAAGCCATTCCTTCTGCTCTAAGTTTAGTGTCCTGTTTCACGATATCAGAAGACTCCTGTGAGAACTTCAGTCCGTCCCACATCGATCATTTTGTCGATGCTGCTACAGGCTCTTTGAGAGTGGCGCTGGACGCTATTGCTCCTCAGGAAAGAAGAATAACAACAAGAAGGAAGTTTGCTCCTTGGTGTAACCCTCAAACCCGGAACCTAAAGCAAACTGTGCGGAAACTTGAACGATTATGGCGTTCCACCAAATCGGAAGAATCTACGCTAGTTTGGTAAGACAGCCATAAAACATATAAGAAGGCTCTCCGTAACACAAGAGCATCTTATTTCTCATCATTAATAGAGAAAACTAAAAAAAACTCCAGGTTTCTCTTCAGCACTGTAGCCAGACTGACAGTCACAGCTCTGTCAAGCCGTGTATTCCTTTGGACCTCAGTAGTAACGTCTTCATGAATTTCTTCAATGATAAGATTCTGACTATAAAAGAGAAAATGTATGGTCTCTTGCCTTCAACCAGTGCCGACCTGCCCTCAGATGTAGGAACCTTGGATGCAGCAGTGGGCCCTGATGCCTGCTTGGATGCCTTCTCTTCCATCAACCTTGATCAACTGACTTCTGATTTCAATGTCTAAATCTTCTACTTGTCTCTTGGATCCGATTTCCGTCTGCTTAAGGAAGTCTTCACTCGATATTATGAATCTGTCGTTGTTGACCTCAATGCCGCATTTGACACCATATACCATTGTATCATGTTGCGGAAACTAGAATATTTGATTGGTATCAAAGGAACTGCACTCAGCTGGTTTAAATCCTATTTATCGGAATGATGCCAGTTTGTGCTTGTAAACGGCAGGGGTGGAAGTAACAAATTACAAATTCTCACGTTACTGTAATTAAGTCGATTTTTTGAGTACTTGTACTATAGGCCTACTGTGGGTTTTACGATAGTTGATGTTATGCCTGTAAAGGGAGGCACTGTGATCCATTAAACCAGGGCGGCTAACTAAGAAGCCTCTAATGCATTTATTTACAAATGCCATTTTAAATTAATCTCATAGCGTTTGGTTATTTTTTAGCTTTACTTAGATGGGGTGTATACATTTAATTGATGGTAATCATTTAATGAATAAGCTTTAAGTGAACATGGGGGTGTGTTTGTGAGTGAGAGTTTGTGAGTGTAGTATAGACAACGAGTTAAAACCAGTTTGTTCAAACAAATCCTGTTACATTTTCTGATTAGTATTTTTCTTTATTTTTTTATATATATTATATTCATGGAGCAACTTGTACTTGTACTGAAGTATTTTTGCAATGTGAATTTGCAGTTCTGTTTTAGAATACAGTGTTGGAAATTAAAGCTTTTTAATGGTGTTTTCATTATACAATTCATTGATTAATCGAAGAAATAATCAACCAATTAATCGATTATCAAAATAATTGTTAGTTGCAGCCATACTATTGAGTATGCGCCAATTATTCTAAGACGTAATATAAGCAAAGGCCAAGTCGCTGGTGCAGCAGGCAAATGTATCTGAGGTCAAATACACAGCGGTGTAAAGAGTGGACTGAGAATTTGAGAAAAATGGAAGGAGAAGAAAGTTATGAAAAGAAAGAAGGATGGCCAAAGCTATGATTACGGCCAGGTCTTTAAAAAAGACATAAAGCACATTAACTTTCCTCTCCGTCGTTACTATGATACTATGGCCAATAGTCAATCCACTATCCCACAGGTCGAAACCCTCTAGTGGCCTTGCGAACTTCCGTTGTGTTTTGAGTGAACTTGCAGCGTTTCTCTCTTGCATGTGTTTAGAAGTTTGCGTCGCGTGTGCTCCGGCCGTTTTTGTGATTGACGCATTTTCTCTTGCAGGGTATAACTGATGGATTTGTTTTGCCGTTTGCAACGCGTTTGCACTTTTCGGACACCGTCGTTCGTCTGAGAAATGTTGAATTGAACAATTGAATTTTATACATCGAATGTTTGCTATTGACGATGCAATAAAACATCCATCGGTTAAAAAGTAATTTGTAGTAGTTTTGGAGAAGAGCACTTTGTACTTTTACTTAAGTATTTTTTAACACTAGTAGTTACTTGTAATTGAGTAAAATTCAAGCAATCTAACAGTACCTGTACTTGAGTACAAATTTTCAGTACTCTTTCCACGTCTGGTAAACGGGGAATTCTCGAAAGGCCACCAATGTTGGTCACAGACTCCCACAAGGTTCTGTACTTGGACCGATTTTATTTACCCTCTATATGCTTCTTTTGGGCGATCTTATCAGGAAACACTGCATAAACTTCTATTGTTATGCAGACGATACTCAACTGTATGTGTCGATCAAACCAGAAGAGACCGACCAGCTTGTTAGACTTCAAGAATGTCTTAGAGACATTAGAACTTGGATGACCAGCTGATGATCCTGATCCTAAACTCTTGAAGTTCTCTTCGACCAGGATATGTCCTTCAACTCTCATATAAAGAAGACTTCAAGGACTGCCTTTTTTCATCTACGTAATATATCGAAAATCAAGAACTTTCTGATGCAGATAAATTAGTTAATGCGTTTGTTACTTCTAGACTGGATTACTGTAAATCTTTGTTATCAGGCTGCTCTTGTAAATCTCTTAAGCCACTCCAGTTGATTCAGAATGCTGCAGCATGTGTATTAACAAGAACTAAGAAAAGGGATCATATTACTCCTGTATTAACTACTCTGCACTGGCTCCCTGTTAAATCAAGAATAGAATTTAGGTACATCTCCTCACCTACAAGGCACTTGCTGTTGAGGCACCGTCTTATTTTAAAGAGCTTGTAACACTGTATTGCCCTACAAGGTAGCTGCGCTCCATAGATGCTGGGTTACTTGTTGTTCCTAGGGTTTTAAAAAGTAGGATGGGAGCCAGAGCCTTCAGTTATTAAGCTCCTCTTTTGTGGAACCAGCTTCCACTTTCAGTCCGGGGGGCAGATTCGGTCAGCTCTTTTAAGATAAAGCTTAAAACTTTCCTCTTTGATTTTGCTTATAGTTAGGGCTAGCTCAGGTTAGCCCAGACAAGCCCTTAGTTAAGCTGCTATAGGCTTAGCCTGCCGGGGGACTTCTTGGGACACACCAAGCTCCTCTCTCACGCTCTCTTTCTACAATAATCCACGTTTTATTAATGCACATGACTTATTCAGCTTCTTTCCGTGGGTTTTTTGTGCATTCTCCCCTAGCAGGTCTCTGTAGATCGTAGTTCTTTCTGGACTTCAAATTGTCCGCCAAATCTCAGAGCTCCCGCCCTCTGTTCTCGCGCCTGGAGCCTCTTCTCTGGTTGGTGCGCGCGTCAGGAACCGCCCCGCCCATTCCGCGGACATATAAATTAGGGTTGGACGCGTTCAGCGACACTTCCTTTCCTCAACACAGTTTAACAATGAGCGGCAGAGGTAAAACCGGTGGAAAGGCCCGAGCGAAGGCCAAGACCCGCTCCTCCCGAGCCGGGCTCCAGTTCCCAGTTGGTCGCGTCCACAGACATCTGCGTAAAGGGAACTATGCGCAGCGTGTCGGCGCAGGAGCCCCCGTCTACCTGGCGGCCGTGCTGGAGTACCTGACCGCTGAGATCCTGGAGCTGGCTGGAAACGCTGCCCGCGACAACAAGAAGACTTGCATCATCCCGCGTCACCTGCAGCTGGCTGTCCGCAACGACGAGGAGCTCAACAAGCTGTTTGGCGGAGTGACCATCGCCCAAGGCGGCGTGCTGCCCAACATCCAGGCGGTGCTCCTGCCCAAGAAGACCGAGAAGCCCGCCAAGTCCAAGTAGAGATGGAGGCCTTCGTCTGCACCACAAAGGCTCTTTTAAGAGACACCCACCCACACGAAAAGAGCTGTGATACACATGTATCCAATATTAGGCACAATAATTGAAACTCATTTCTTGTGGTTTGCATTTGTTCTGATATTTGTGTGTAGAAGACTTGAATGGTGATTAACCAATTTGGGATCAACTGACACGATAGCTATAGGATGAGTATTTGGTTATAGACCAAATCATTGATGGATGTAGCTGCTGCAGTATTTTTTTTTTAACCCTGGCTCAGTGCCTACAATTCATTTTCCCGTTGTCCTTTTTGATGTTTGGCTATTTCAGTAAATCCCAGCGTAATCAATGTAAAAATGAAGTGGATATTTGTCAAATCGGTCGAACTGATCCCAGTCTATCAAATGTCCTATTAGCCAAATTAACCCAATGGTTGATGTCGGGCTACCTTGATTCCTCACAAACTAATCCACGCTCAAACGTTAATTTGAACGACTAGACGTCAGTCATCAGGATAATTGCGCTCATCCTACTTCTAAAGTCACATCACAAAGTCAGTCTAGACATAAGAATACAAACTGAATGTGTTTCCCTTCCGTGGCTCAGTGTGCTGAATGCCTACCAGTCCTGTTAAGGTGCCCTATAATAGTTATTTCGGACTAATAGACATGTATTTGTCTATTCTGGATGAAAAAAAGGTGTGTGTCACGTCTTGACACATCAAGAATTGAAGTGTGTATATGTTAATTATCAACACGATGCCCTGTGATTGGGAATGGTTTGTGTGACGGACATTAGATTTCAGTGCACACAATGATTCTTACAACATGCTTGAGCAACCGCACTGTGAAATTTGCATCTCGTTCATATATGGACGCCGTTCTGTTCAGATCGGGACATTGTCAGTCTACAAAAAAGACTTGAATCATGTCTGAGGTTGTGAAAGCGCCCAAGAAGGGCTCCAAGAAAGCCGTCTCCAAGGCCGTCAGCAAGAGCGGCAAGAAAAAGAGGAAGACCAGGAAGGAGAGCTACGCCATCTACGTGTACAAAGTGATGAAGCAGGTCCACCCCGACACCAGCATCTCCTCCAAGGTCATGGGCATCATGAACTCGTTCGTGAGCGACATCTTTGAGCGCATCGCCGGTGAAGCCTCTCGTCTGGCTTACTACAACAAGCGCTCCACCATCACCTCCAGGGAGATCCAGACCGCTGTGCGCCTGCTGCTGCCCGGCGAGCTGGCGAAACACGCCGTGTCTAAGGGAACCAAGGCCATGACCGAGTACACCAGCTCCAAGTAAACCTGGTGTAGACCACCAACACAAAGGATCTTTTAAGAGCCACCCACTTCTTCTAAAGACAGTTTCCTTTATAATTGTGTTTATTTGTAACATTTACAACAGTTTTGAATACATGGGAAATACATGATTTTTAAGTTAATAGGGTTAGTCATTCATTTACAAATTTGCACATTTATAGGCTGCATCACACGGAATGTGTTTATTTAATAGAAATGAAAAAGCTCTTTAGGGAAGGATTGGGTGGCTCTTAAAAGAGCCTTTTATAGAAGTCGGTTCGTCAGACTGACATCAGCTTACTACTTCTTGGGTGCTGCTTTCTTTAGCAGCCTTCTTCACTGGAATTTTCTTGGCTGCAGGGGCCTTGTTCTTGTCCACATCGTATCCTCCGGCGGTCAGAGCCTTCTTGACTGCGGCAGCAGACACGCCGCTCCGCTCCTTGGATGCGGCCACAGTTTTCACGATGAGGTCAGAGACGCTGGGACCGACCTTCTTCGCGTTGGACACCTTCTTCTTGGCTGCTTTGGGCGTGGCGGCGGCTGCAGCTACTTCTGCCATTTTGTCACGTTGTTGTGCGTTTGTGTCGTCGAGGACTCGAGAGTGAGAGACTGATGAAGATGTCAAAGCAGCGGACTGCACTTAAACACACCATAAGAACCGTAGACTCAACCCAGCCCGGAGCTCCTCGTGCAGTCTGAAAGTCGAGTCACTTGTGGTTTCTCTCCACTGATAAAAGACTAAAAACTAAATGTGCATCAAGTTGTGAAGGCTGAAGGTGGAGCAGCCGATAGCGGACTAGTTTCTCTTCATGTTCAGGTCACGTAGAGCTTTGATGATTGATGCGTTTTGTTTGAGGAGCCTCCAAACCTCACCTACTCAGCGCCGTGGACAGCACTAATCAGAGGATTTTACCACTAATTTTTCTTAAAAGTATTTAAAATGCATCATATCTCCATTAAAGGTTTCTTTGCAATTGATCCACATGTTTGTTCAACGTCTCAATGTAAAAACCATTAGATGCTCATCAGTTTTCAATAAACTGGAGTTAATCTGGTTCCAGCAAACACACTGATGATGGTGGAGGCTTATGGTGCGGTTCATTCAGACTCCTTGTCAGAGCTGCTACCTGGATATCTCCACTACTGATAACACGTTTTATTATAAATAGTTCAACTTATAATCCCCAAACATACTGAAAAACATTGGTTTACGTTTTTTTAAGCTTGAATGCTGCAGTATCACTGTTTTAGTAACATTTATTGTGCTGATGAATTAAGTCAGCACAGAAGTCAAGTTACACTGACTTCCATAGAAGGTCAGCTGTAAGAAGATGCTTAAATATTTGACTGTGATGTTGCTGGACATCACAGTCTGCTCGATGGTAGTTCATCCTGCATAGCCTCAAACTTACCATAGGGAGTCGTAAATGTTATTTTAGTTCTATATGTGGTGTGAATTTGTGGATAAAGCCCTTGTGAGAAATCAAAAGTATCTTTAACTCGCTTTGTGACTAAGTATTTATTAATAAGGAAAATGATAAAGAATACAGAAATCATCAACACAAGCCGTAAGTACGGACAAATCAAATGATTACAATTAGGCTGAAAAGGGGCAGATTGTTCTTTCTCCCTCAGCAGTAGAAGATCTGACCAAGCTTCTGGGGTAGAACAGGAGGTTTTATACACTTCCATGAGGTTTGTGTTGTTTCAACACAGGAGAGCCTCCCCCATAAGGAATGTATGGAAAGGTACCAGACGATGTAGGGGAGACACCCGTGACCCTCCCTTAATGGGACCCAGTAACATCTGTGGACCATTCAAGGCACCTATTTTCCAAACAGGATGCCATCGTGAACTAGGTCAGGTCACGAGTTTCCCAAGAAAGGTCACACACCGAGTTCAATGTGCAGCTTAACACCCTCTCTCAACACCATACACCACATGAAGACAACCTTTTATTATATTATCTATTTTATTTATTCAGGGGTGCTTTTATTAAGCGGAGGAGGTTGCTATGGCAATAGGAGCGGCGGAGGAAAAGCTGATGATGCAAATAAGTGACTTCAACAGAATAGGATTTAACATTTTGGAAGGGCCAGGCAGAACCGAGGCCCAAATCCATTTGAACACATTTGGGCTGATCTGAAGAAGGCAATGCACCGGAGATGCACTTGCAATCTTACTCAATTTGAGCGCCTTTGCAAAGAGTGGGCCAATATTACAAAGATGTGCCATGCTTGTGGACATAAAAGATTTTGTAGTTTAGGGAGGTGCATAAAAATGGAACCAGATCCATGTAAGTTTCATTTTTTAGCCCTTAAAAGGAGTACACGTTTCATTTAAATTATTTATAGGTAACATTAAGGTGAAAGCCTGGTCTCATCAGCTCATTATCTCGGCAGTTGTATATGTTAATAAATACTAGTCTAATAGTTTCATATCTTTATGTAAAAAATGTTCTATGATAAAGTATAAGTGTTAAGAGGAACATCGCTCTCTACAGATCTACAGCTCTTGAAAGAGCCTTTGTTGTAGATGAAGGCCTCCATCTCTACTTGGACTTGGCGGGCTTCTCGGTCTTCTTGGGCAGGAGCACCGCCTGGATGTTGGGCAGCACGCCGCCCTGAGCGATGGTCACTCCGCCCAGCAGCTTGTTGAGCTCCTCGTCATTGCGGACAGCCAGCTGCAGGTGACGGGGGATGATGCGGGTCTTCTTGTTGTCGCGGGCGGCATTTCCAGCCAGCTCCAGGATCTCAGCGGTCAGGTACTCCAGTAGTGTTGACGAACTGACCGAAGAGCCGGTTAAATAACCCGATTCGTGTACCTGAAGCGGGAGAATCGGGTGCCAAACGTCAATAAACCGACTCAGTCCGGTTTTCAACCACTCATTCGTGCCGGCGCTTCAGTGTGCTTGAGCGCGCGATCGGTGGTCTTCTTCTGTGTGTAGTAGGCTAATCTAGCTCACCAGCGCCTCCACTGGAGTGGTGGTAGAATCAATCAGGAAATAGGCTACCTTGATCGCGCACGACTGAACCTTAAGAGACTCCTGTACAGTTGGTGGCGGTATACTACAGAGATAGTCATCTACCAAGAAACAAAAGAAGAAGAAAAGAACCGTAACAACCGAGTTGAACAGAGTTGTTGAAGTGTTGTGGAAGCACGGTTGCGGTGTGACCGTGAGAGCGACTCAATGGCCGTTTCTCAATATGCGTTCTTGTGTGGACTTTTGTTCTCGTGGACTCGTGAAACGTCATCAGTCACAGCCCGAGTACTGTTCCAATTCTCAAGTCCGCATCTGGCCGAGAACGGTCATAATACCCGGATGTGACTCGCCCCGCCCATTTTACCGGGCATGCATCGAAGCAGGCTCGTCTGTTCTTGTGAGAGACATATATCCCAGAATGCATTTCACCTCAGCAAGCTGCGATGGCAGATGAGATACTTGCGTGCGTAAACAAAGACCGCCTACTGTGGGGACGTCATCAAGTCAGCTGCTGTTCCAATTGCGGAAATGTCCGTTCTCCGTTCCCCCGTACCCGTGAGTCAGGACTCCCGAGTCTGTCTCCCGAGTCTATTCTCGTGGGAACGCGAGTCCGTTCTCGCCGTCTTAGGTATTGAGAAACGGCCACTGAATGCTGTACTACTAACTTGGAGAGCCAATTGTATTGTATTGTATGTATAAGTGCATCGAATAAAACGCTGTGATATAATTTTGCTATTTAATGTTTGTGTTTACAAAACACCACTTTGCAGTAGGCTATTTTGTGCATGACAACTGTTTATAATGCAGTGCACCGTATTTAAGTCATGAGGTGACCGGTCCTGCACTTTAACTGAGAAGTTAACGAACTCTTGCCGAATGAAAATTAACGGCAAGTTAGTTAGGCTAGGTTAGGTCTACCAATTCACAACTCCCATTAGGTTAGGCAGGGAATATTTCTATCATGGGTTAGAAATCGTGTGTAGCCTACTCGTTAACAAATGCGGTGCACGCTATGTAAATGACCGGAAGAGACCGTGGCGACCGAGACTGTGGCCGTTTCTCGAATGTAATCGTCGAATCTGTAATCTAGCGGTGTCTCGGCAAGTTTGCGCTGTCAACCGATCATTGAGCCCTTATTTCTCATGCATCTTAGATGTATGTGTAAAGAAATTCATAGGCTACATCAGCCGACATCACATACAAATACGCGTCATGTTGGTAGTTATGTTGAGTAGGCTAAAATGTTTGTTACGGGCGGTCATGAGACCGCACCAGCTACTGAAGGAGAACGTAACCGCAGGCTACTGCATGACTACGTAATCACACGGTCTCTGCCTGTTGTGATCAACCGATTCAGGCGTATGGGAGCGACTATGGCGGGGAAGTAAACGCGCGATAGGCGCGCCCAGCCCCCCCGTCGCGAACCGGTGACCGAATCTATTAACCCGAATCTATTAACCAACGACCGTCCGGTTGAACCGACTCGCATAATGGAGTCGGTTGTCCCATTACTATACTCCAGCACGGCCGCCAGGTAGACGGGGGCTCCTGCGCCGACACGCTGCGCATAGTTCCTTTTGCGCAGATGTCTGTGGACGCGACCGACTGGGAACTGGAGCCCAGCACGAGAGGAGCGGGTCTTTGCCTTCGCTCTGACTTTGCCTCTGCCGCTCATTGTTAGACTGTTTTAGGGTAGGAAGTGTCTCTGAACTCGTCAAACCCTCCTTTATATGTCCGCGGAGCGGGCGGGACGCCTGACGCGCGCACCAACCAGAGAAGAGGCTCCATGCGCGAAGACAGAGGAAGCGAGCTCACAGTTTGAAATCGTTTTCCGCCAATGAGCAGCGGAGACTCGCTTGTAGAGTCGCGGCTGAGCTCCAGGAGGAGTCCTCCACCAATCAGGGGCCGGAGGTCTGAATCAGCGTCACCGCTCCTCAGCCGGTCCACAATTTAAGAGCCGCGTGTCTCCTCTGAAAGTTCACTTCTCTTGACCAGAGCTAGACGTGTCTACCATGGCACGAACCAAGCAGACCGCCCGTTAGTCCACCGGAGGCAAAGCCCCCAGGAAGCAGCTGGCCACCAAGGCTGCCCGTAAGAGCGCTCCTGCCACCGGCGGCGTGAAGAAGCCTCACCGTTACAGGCCCGGTACCGTGGCTCTGAGAGAGATCCGTCGCTACCACAAGTCCACGGAGCTGCTGATCCGCAAGCTGCCCTTCCAGCGTCTGGTGAGAGAAATCGCTCAGGACTTCAAGACCGACCTGCGCTTCCAGAGCTCCGCCGTTATGGCTCTGCAAGAGTCCAGCGAGGCTTACCTGGTGGGCCTGTTCGAGGACACCAACCTGTGCGCCATCCATGCCAAGAGGGTCACCATCATGCCCAAAGACATCCAGCTGGCCCGTCGCATCCGCGGGGAACGAGCTTAAACACCCTGATTCTACTCTCAACAACGGCTCTTTTAAGAGCCACCTCACTTTCTGTAAAGAACTCGTCCCTTTATGTGACCATCTACATAAACTCATAATTTTAGAAAAGCTGTCAATCCAGAACTTTCAGAATCTGTCTTTAATTGTGTAGATGTTTATAATGGATGTCCTCAACATCAAAGTGCCCCAGCTAATAATTATCTCAACCATTCTTTTACTGCTGTCATAAGGACCGTAAGGTAGGTAGGGTGTGTGTGTGTGTGTGTGTGGTGTGTGTGTGTGTGTGTGTGTGTGTGTGTGTGTGTGTGTGTGTGTGTGTGTGTGTGTGTGTGTGTGTGTGTGTGTGTGTGTGTGTGTGTGTGTGTGTGTGTGTGTGTGTGTGTGTGTGTGTGTGTGTGTGTGTGTGTGTGTGTGTGTGTGTGTGTGTGTGTGTGTGTGTGTGTGTGTGATATTACTTTGTTGGACTGGTGCATATCCAGCAAGTCAGCAGGTATTCACACCATTTACTCTATACTGAATTACATCTTCTAAGCCAGGGGTCTTAAACTCAATTCAGGTGCGGACTAAGGCCATGAACAGAAATCCTTTGTTTTGAAGCGTCTATGAGATCGAGTTGACCGCCCTCCCTTCTCAGGACACAGATGCAAACTAAGATTTTGTATCATTCTGCTCTTTGCGCGTCAGGGTCAACAACTAAACGGTCCTTTTAAGGGCCACGCACTCTCTGTAAAGAGCTGATATCCTATTTAAATCATTAGTCATCAAAATTAATGCTGATATCAGTTCTGGCTGAACAACGCACAGACTTTTGTAGAGAGACTACAACTACGTATTGATAAAGATCTAATACTTATGTTTCAACTCTCCTGGGAGGTCTCCCTGCTACCGCCATTTGACCTCTGTAGCTCATCCAGAATGCAGCAGCTTGACATCATTGGTGTTGTATTCAGGGTTTTTGACTTCAACACACAACAGCCACCACAATAATTATGCTGTATTATGAAGACCAATACATCCAAACCAGATTGTCAAAAATGGTTCATTGTCTTCATTCATGGGTCAAACACCTCTTGATTGTAGTGTGATATTATGGAGGTTATGAAATGTCTTAAAATAGGCCCAAATAGTTAATGATCAAAAACATGTAAATGAAATGGTGGATTCCAAGATATTTTTACTTTGTTTTATGCCCGTTATGTTGGTGTGAAACCTTTTACATTGATGTTAAATGTTTCCTTGATACTTGGTGAGGGAATTTATTGCTATTAATGCCTTACATTAAAACAGCCACTCACTTAATTTACAAACTATTTTCTGATATGTTTTGAACAGTACGTAAAAGAAATTATAATGGTCAAAATTCCACCATCAACCAAGGAGACGCAGAGTAAACGTGCTCACATCTCACAACAGTAGGTGGCAGAATACGTGTACTTAAACATAGTTAAATATAGTTAAATCTATGTTATTTATCTGTTATTACAAGATGTATTTAATTATTTTTATTTCATGTGATTTTTAATAAAAAAGCGAAGCCGGATGTGTGAGGCCAAAAAGTTCAGTTTTGGTCTCATCTAACCAGAGCACCTTCTTCCCTCCAGAGTTACCATGTGACTGGTTGCTGTTCATCAAGGACATCACAGTGTACTCAGGATAAATGTAACCTTTGACTTTGGTGATGATAGAGGAAATTACTCAAATGTACAGCTAAAGAGGATACTAATATTGTGTTTCAAGTAAAATGGGTCTCGCTACCACTGGAGACATGTCCAAACATTTCTTTCTTCTACTAAATTACATTCCAGTGTCACTAAACTGCAATCTTATCTACATATTAAGGTACATGTGTCACGGTGTGGTTCACTTCCTGTTGTATTTTGTAGTTTTCTGCCACTCGTGTCCCCGGGTAACTTCACTTCCTGCCTTGTCCCGTCATCCCCTGTGATCGTCTAATAGTTTCCACCTGTGTCCAATCACCTGCACCTCCCTTGTGTATTTAAGCCGTGTGTCTCGTGTGTCACTTGTCGCGTCATTGTCTATCGTCGTGGATGGCCGTAGTTTCATGCCTGCTTCTTTTCCCCTGGTTCCTGTGTTTTTTGGCCTTTTGACTAATAAAGGCCGTTTCTCAATATGCGTTCTTGTGTGGACTTTTGTTCTCGTGGACTCGTGAAACGTCATCAGTCACAGCCCGAGTACTGTTCCAAATTCTCAAGTCCGCATCTGGCCGAGAACGGTCATAATACCCGGATGTGACTCGCCCCGCCCATTTTACCGGGCATGCATCGAAGCAGGCTCGTCTGTTCTTGTGAGAGACATATATCCCAGAATGCATTTCACCTCAGCAAGCTGCGATGGCAGATGAGATACTTGCGTGCGTAAACAAAGACCGCCTACTGTGGTGACGTCATCAAGTCAGCTGCTGTTCCAATTGCGGAAATGTCCGTTCTCCGTTCTCCCGTACCCGTGAGTCAGGACTCCCGAGTCTGTCTCCCGAGTCTATTCTCGCGGGAACGCGAGTCCGTTCTCGCCGTCTTAGGTATTGAGAAACGGCCAAAGTGTTTTGTTTTCGTGAGAAGTCTGCATTTGAGTCCTGCCTCCCACCCGCATCCCTGACAACATGTTTATTCTCTCAGTTCACGGTCACAGTTTTCAATAGTTTTAAAACTTTAAACCCTCCTCCCAAAAGAGGCTTCAGCAGACCAGTGTTATTTGGCGGGAAATACATTTTCTGTAACAGTGTTCGCAGGTAGTCTGTTGCAATGGTTTCCAACCCAATTCTAGCCTGACGATGTGCACGTGACGAATGTCCCCGATGTTTAGATGCAGTTTCCTCATAGACCGTTCTATTATTTAAACATAGATTTTCAGCAAACGTCTTTGCTATTAGTCAACCACTTAATCATATTTTTCATTTTGCAGCATTAATGTGCACCACAGTATGTTTCCCTTTCAACTGCTTTTGCTGTCGGGGCTGCAAATATTTCACACCTTTGTTATATTGTGTGGAAGTTAGACCACACCCAATGTGCATGTATGGCCTGTATCACTGCTGGCTATACATCGTGTTTAGAGGGAGTAACTGTGCAAATAAGATCGTTGCGTAACCACAGGAAACAACAGCAGCCAGTAGAGTCGCGTTCTGTGCGCAGTGGTTTTGTCCATAGCTGGGGGTTAACAGTGATTCCGATCCACGCTGTAATAAGCAGTATAAGTATGAGGTAAGACTTTTTCCTTTTTTTCCAGGTTTAGACTTGGAGGATGAAGACTCTCAGTGGTATGTTTGGCAAATGTTTGTTTCGGTACCAACTTCTTCTGCGTAAAGAAGCAGCCTCACTCAGGTCGCCTCCATTTTCTGCAGGACGCGTCGCTCATCGGCCCGAGCAGCCGCTGCGCTTCGGCTCCTTTATGTAATTGAAGCCAACGTAAATAAAATAAATACAATGACGTCATTTGGGCTGAGTGACGTATAGAGTTTTGAGTTTTGGACTGCAGGTCAAAAGATTATCTATAGAAATAATACAACTAAAATAAAAAGAGTAGTTTTGAGAAGCTGCAAGTATAAATTGTTTGGCATATTTTGCATCAGTCATTATAAGATACGGTATCGTGGACGCTCTTCATATGTTTCGTATAGAACAATCTGATGAATAATTGAAGTGGTTTAAAAATGTATATTTCTTTCTGAAATGTAGAAGCTGGTACCTCTAATTTTTAATTACAGTATTTAAAAAAAATATTTCTCTACGTTGTATTGTGTAACTGGTTAGCTCTATTCACCTCTATTAACAAGCCATGAGAATAATTTAGCTTTGTGGCTATGGAAAAAGTTTAGTAACATATAAACTGAAATTTTTGTGGACAATTCAAGCCAAATCCTGAAGAATATATGCCTCTCAAAGTGTAACCTGTTTCTATTTGATTTTCCCACTCACCTTTTACCACAGGTGAGCTAAACATAACTACAGGAGTCAGCATTCAGAACCGAGAAATACTCGCAGAAAGCCAGTGAACTCTTCAGTTCAGTCCCTTCCACCATGTTTGCGTCAATAATCCTGCTGTTAATCTGCATTGTCTTCATCGTCATTCAACTCAAATCCCGAAGGCCCAAGAACTTTCCCCCGGGACCCCCAGTCTGGCCGATACTGGGGAACATTTTGGACCTGAGCCTAGAGAACCCCCTGAAAGACTTTGAGAGGGTAAGACAGCTGAAACTGACGATGTGGCTCTTCCAATACATTCACTTGTAATTGTATGAATGTAATTACTATCACAAAATGTGTTGAGAACATTTCAACACTTCAACCTTTGGCAAGATATGTAAAATAAAAACATGTGCGCCAAAGTCTTTGCACTGTTAGATATGCATCTCAGGGTAAAGTGTACTCGCAAAAGGTGATTATTATTATTTTTTTTTTAGAGTTGACAGTGTGTACTTAACTACTGGACTATAGCCAAACTGTGGCTGAGGTCATGCATACATATTAGCCGTTGTCTAACTTGCACACAAAGTTGCAAGGCCAAAGGCCAGGTGCTTAATGTAATGTGCTGTTAGCTTTCTCTTAATGTTTGCATTATTTAATCTTAATTTGTTTGACTGAGTGATGAGTCTGCTTAAATGTGTCCAATATTTTGAATGCTGCGAACGTGATTTCCCAGGTTAGAGGATAAAGATCTAACTATATCAGAAAACTTTATTTTTATTTTATTGAATTGCTGGAAGTAAATAACCATCTGAAGTTACATGATTTAAAACACTACCATGTCATCTGCTTTTCTCCCAGTTGAGGAAGACCTATGGAAATGTCTATAGTTTATTTCTCGGTCCCAAACCAGTAGTAGTCATTAATGAGATGAAGACCATAAAGGAGGCTTTGGTGACCAAGGGTGTCGATTTCGCTGGAAGACCCCAAGACCTATTGATCAATGACAGCAGCGAGAGGGAAGGTAGGACAGACATGATGTTTCAATGGACAATGAATGAATTTGTCATCCACCATAGCTGATTTAAAAAAAAAAAAAAAAACGACATTCCCATGTTCACTTAAATATGTCCATATAGGGATGGGAGAGTCACTAGTGTATATATGTTGTTAAAACAAGGGTCAGTGTGCAGTTTTTTTATTGCCGTTATTATTACATCGAAACATGGGACCTATTCGACAGCATAATAGGGACTATTGAGAAGGTAGAAGCAGGCACCTGAGCTATAAATGAAGGTAACTCGTAGACTAGAATCATCTTTGTTGAATGATCTGGCTCACGGGGCAGCAATTCAGCAATATGACTAGGACGTAAACCCCAAAGTGCCTTTTAAAGGCGATAAATCCCACACTTACTGGTAACTAGTGAAGGGAGGCCTAAATCGGGGTTATAGGATCTTGCTTCAAGTTTGTGTTTAATACAGAGCAGCTGCATTTGGTTTGAACGCACCTCTCTAATCAAAAGGAGGGAAAAAAAGAATGTCTTATGTAACTGATGTATGTTTTACAATTCAGTTAACCAGAGAAAAAGAGGCAGGGCTGGAGAGGACTTATCGTCTTTCTTCATCAAACCGTGACGTCCATTCATCAGTCATCAAACTTGTATGCACTTGTCCTGCAGTTGCCCACTCACATGTTAGGCGGCACTCTATATTGTTACAACAACCAAGTCTTTTCCGAAAGCCAAGTTGTTCCTCTTTTTATTTACTTAAAGTCAGACTCCATTCAATTCTGTTGGCTGTAAAAGCCCTTTCATTGCACAACATTAAACAATTAGTCCAAATGCAAATGAGATAGTGACACGCAAAGTCATTCTAGTACTTATGTAAGAATGTACCAACATGGTCTTATGCATTGAAGGAACCATCTATCTTCTCATTAACATACTGAGGAGAGGAAAAGATGAATCATGCTAGAAAGTAAACAAGCTCTGGAAAAACTCTGCTATAATCAAAGTAAACAGTGATATCTTGAGACATTTCTATTTCAGACTCATACAACTGTTTTTGTGACACTTTTGTGCCTATTGTAGGACTGGTCATGACAGATTACGGTTCTAGTTGGAAGGAGCAACGTCGCTTTGCTCTGATGAACTTGAGGAACTTTGGAATGGGGAAGGACAGCATGGAGGAGAGGATTCATGGAGAGATACAATATACTGTGGACACGCTGGAGAAGAGCATTGGTATGTCATCTGTCCTCCCATGGATGGCAACGTTCACTTTAATCAGGGACACTGACATCAAATTACTAATATTTGATAATATTACAGTGTTTTACTAAAGTGGACATTTTGTCTTTTCCAGGCAAATCCTTTAGTCCTCAAAACATGTTTCATAATGCGGCCTCCAACATCATCTGCCAGGTTCTATTTGGAAAACGCTTTGAGTATGAGGATGAGACTATCAAAACAGTTGTTCAATGCTTCACTGAGAATGCCAAGATAGCCAATGGGCCATGGGCTATGGTGAGTTATAGGCATGCTTCTGCCTTCAAATGTCGCTCAGAAATATCAGATAAATCTGACTTCAGTTAAGCTTGCGGCTCAGTGGGGCCGTAGTTCATTGATCGGTGGTGATTAGAACCAACTTTAGCAGGCTAAGATGGTTGTTAGCAGGTATAATGTTTACCACATACTCAGCCTTTTTGTTTTGTTTGTCTGTTGCCCAAATGAAAAAGCTACAATTGGAGCTAACGGTAGTGTTGCTTGCAAAGCTGACAATTGTCAGACCGCGAGAGTAACTCTCAAATTTTTCCAACGTCCATGTTGTCACCCAGAGGAAAACACATTTATAACTGAAACTAGAAAATACATTTCCTGCTGAAAATGCGCTGGAATGCAAAAAGCTGAAAGCTGAACTGAATTTTAAAAAATAGCTAAAAATACAGAAAGTTGAAAGGAATTTGAATACATTTGCTGAAATTACAGATATTTGAAAAGCTGAAATTAATTTGAAATTGCTGAAAATACAGAAATGAGAGAAGCTGCATGGAATTTCAATAGATTTGCTGAAAAAGCAGAAATGAAAATAGCTGAAATAAATATTGAAATATTGCAAAAGAAAATTAATATTAAAACATTGCTGTTAATACAGGCATAAGAAAATCTGAAATTATTTTAAAGTATAAATATATAAGTTTTTATAGTATAAAAAATATATGTTTGTAGTAATATTAGTAGTTGTATTAGTTATAGTTGTAATTGTGGTATTAGTAGTACTAGCAGTATATCAATTGCAGTAGAAACAGCTGGAATACTAATACTATTAGCCATAGTGGTATTTGTAATAACATTAGTAGTAGTTGTAGTATTAATAGCAGTAGAAATACTAGTAGTATGGTAGTAGAAGTATCAGTTGTATTAGTAGTACTACTAGAAGTACTCGTAATATTCTTAGTGGTTGTAGTAGTATTTGAAAGTTGCGATACGTATTTCAACAAAACCGCTTCATTCTGAGCTTCATGGTTAAGGTACAATCTTTGAGGCTTTTATTTTGAAATGATGGAATTGGGTGAGGGGGGTTGGGAGACAGAATGTTTGCTATTCAAACTAAGAAGTTATTAATTAATAGGCCTCATCACAAACATTACAGTAAGAATTCCCTCCATGGGGCTTTTATTTTGAAATTATTGGATTGGGTGGGGGGAGGGTAGATAGAGGGAGGGAGGGGGTGATGAGGAAGAGATAGAGAGAAGGGAGAAACAGAGACAGAGTGAGTGATTGATTAAGAGTGAGAAGAGGTCAGGGTGGAGGGAGGAAGTATGGGGTGGTGATTAAGAGTGAGAGGAGGGGAGAAAGAGAGACAGACAGACAGACAGACTGAGTGAGTGATTAACAGTGAGAAGTGGTCAGGGGAGGGTGTCTTCTTCATGTTAGTCTGTTGACTGAAAGCATAGCTGCGTCATGTGACTCCACTAAACAGTAATAGGAGCAGCTGTGAGTCACAGACAGAGATACTGCAGCGTGTGTGCGAGTATCCACGGCAACGGCGCAGCTGGGTTCATTAACGAGCTGCTGAAAAGGGCAGAGACAGGACAGCGAGTTACACAGAATCCACACCTCAAACAAGTGTCCACCAGCGCAAAACTATAACAGCTATCTAAAAAATAAGACGTTGTGAGAGACGCAAGACTCTACCGAACGCAAGAATGTGGTGAATAAATACGGCTCCTGTCGCAGTTTACAAAATGTGTACCTTCTTTTTTGCGAAATATGTCGGCAGATTTGTATTGGAGCCTATGGGGCTTTTGGCAGAGGTTGTGTCATTCTAACACTCCTGAAGCCAACACTAAAGAACTCTGGGATTCCTTAGCCACATTAATCCAATCAGCACAACCATGCCAACACTTTCACCTAAAATGAAGTCTCAAAAGTGTATACTTTGGCTCTGAGGACAGAAGTTCCATATTTTTTTAACCAGATTCTGACACTGCTCTAAACTCTAGCATCTCCAGCTCTCACTCTAAGACACGCAATACACACTCATGTAAAACTCAGAAACGGACTGAAGAACTAGTGCAACATAATCAGTGATTATGAAAAAAGTAGAATAGATATCAACAAGCAGTTTTTTCATTAATTTGTTGAGACTTGTATCAACATTTGAAAGTTGAAATGGTGTTTGTAGCTGAAAGATTGTCAAAGCTGAAAATCTGAAAGTTTAAGAGGATTTGAAAACAATCTCCATTGGAAAACCATGTGAAGAAATTTTACATTACATGTCATTTAGCTGACGCTTTTATCCAAACGACTTACACTTCTTTAACCCATGGCTCTTACATTTTGCCCGGGGAGCAACTAGGGGTTAGGTGTCTTGCTCAGGGACACTTTTGGCGCGTTTCCACCGAGCGGTACGGTACGGGTCGGCTCGATACCCTTTTATTTGTGTCTCCACTGCCAAAAGTTGAGAATGGTACCAAAAATCCGAACCGTATCGTACCACTTTTTGGGTACCCTTCCGTTGGGGTACCTGGCACAGTTGTTTGGTACTAAAGGGTGGAGCTAGACTCACTGCAGAACGTTGATTGGTTGAAAGAGTGTTGTCATTTGCGCGTGCCGCAAGGGGAAAGTAACACACTTGCAGCATGTAGCCTTTGCTCAAAGATTGTTGTCTCCTTGTGACAAACAGCCACATATCGAGAAGCAAGAACAGGATCGGCTGTATGCCCTCCATTGTTGTTTGCGGTTAGCTTTCAGTTTTCGCGCGATCAAATCTACTTTCCGTCATATACCACGCCTATCAAGTGACGTTATCACTATTGATTTATATAAATTCAAGCTTAAGAGCTAGAAAGCTGAAAAGACATAGCACCCCTCCCATGGCAGAACTGAATATTTTAATATTTTAACGGTTTTAATAGCTGAAAGTGTGAAGGACTTGAGAGGTGTGGCGGAAGAAGTAGAATAAGTCGGAAATAAAGATTCGAAGAACAATACTTGGAATGCTTAATGCATTCCAAGAAATATATGATGGAGGATATTTTAACCTGCAACATGCTTAGTTGTAAACAGCATATCTAAAATGAAGAGGAGAAAACAACAGCATGTTATCTTAGTAATGTTTTATTCAACCTTTTTGGGACATTAATGCTTGTTTCAAAATCAGGTTTTAAAGTAAGTAAGTGTTGCTGTCAAAGTATTTCTCTTAATCACACATATTACCAAATTAATTCAATTAGATCTGAAAGTATGACATTTTTCATAAAGTAATACGGACCTTCAGTCCAAAGTTTCCCAGAGCCACACTAAAGTAACTGATAGTCCAAATAAACTGTGCATCGTAAGCATGGATTGTCTGTCCCTCCAACTTTCATTTATGTATCCTTACATACCTACTCGCCTTGACTCACAGAGGAGTTGTTTTCCAGCACAGAATCTTAGCCCATATGTGATAATAAAATAATTTGTTCAGACTAATTTATGCCAAGATGCAGAATATACATGTTTGGTTTTAAATAACCTACTGTAAATTTATGTTTTCTTTTCATTTACACAGATTTATGACTCTTTTCCTTTGATCAGAAGCCTGCCACTTCCCTTCAGACGGGCCTTTAAGAATGTGGAGGTAGGTTAAGCGCCCTCTCTCTCTCTCTCTCTCTCTCTCTTTCTCTCTCTCTGCATGCATGCATTTTGTAAATTAAAAATGAAGAAATATAACATACATTTTGAATGTTGACTTGAATTTTTTTCAGACATGCCGGAAAATTGCAAAATCTTTGATGAATGAGCACAAGCAGACGAGAGTGCCTGGAGAGCCGCGAGACTTTGTTGACTGCTACTTGGATCGGCTGGATAAGGTGAATCATAGAACACAGAAAAGATGGGTACATTTATGAATTATGCATACTTGCAAATTTGGTGATGTTGTCAGCTTTGCATTATTTCTTTTTTTGATGTGACGTGCCGAATCTTGGCCAATCGGCGTTAAAAGGTCTCCAACTTTTCATCCTTTCACTCCAAATTGAAATTACTGCCGATACTGGATTTTGCTCAGAACAATCAAAAGACCCTGGTTGTAAAAGCTTGTGGATGTGGTTTAGTTTGTTTAATGAAATGAAACTGCACTCTACCTAATTTATAAGATATAAGAATATTATTACATTCTACATTGGCTCACTTTGGACTATACTTAAGTCTCTCATAAATCCTGGGGGGTGTGACGCAACCCTTTATGAGTTTAAAGGTATGAAAATGAACAATTTAATAATGCACTTACAGGTTTAAGTTTCCCATTTGCATCGTAATCTTTTAACTGACCACTTGGAAAAAACAGGCCATTCACGTTGAAAACTACACATTTACTTTGGTTTGGCGTGTGAAACGTCTTAATTTCTTGTTTTAAAACAATCATTCTCCTCTCTTTAGCCAGGTGATCGTTCGTCCTTTTCAGAAGCACAGCTCACTATGTACATCCTAGATCTTCACTTTGCTGGGACTGACACTACTTCCAACACCCTTCTTACTGGTTTCCTTTACTTAATGAACTACCCACATGTACAAGGTATGCAAATATTCTACAATTGAATGCTCCTAATTGTTTGTATCAGATTTGAGTAATACTGCAAATTTTTATTATCATCCTTCATGTTTTGTCAGAGCGGTGTCAGCAGGAGATAGACATGGTGCTGGAGGGAAAGGATCAGGCCAGTTCTGAGGACAGAAACAACATGCCTTATGTGCAGGTAAATCCCACACTTTTCTCATAGCCAATAAATCTTGGATTTATTTTTGGGATGTTCACCCGTGGGTACATCCTTGGGGTAAATTCAATTCACATTTCACATATATAACAATCCTCGTGCTAGTTCACATTTTGCTGCTTTTTTTGTGTGGCTGATCTTTTGAGAGCCGGTATTTAAGTATGGGAACATGATATTTAAATATTTCTTTATCCAGGCCGTAATCCATGAATTCCAGAGAGTAGCCAACACTGTCCCACTCAGCATCTTCCACTCTACAACCAAAGACACAGAGCTCAATGGATATTCCATCCCCAAAGTAAGAATCAACTGGTCCTGTCATCTCTGTCACTATTGTGTAAAACAATTGGGGCGTCTCTGCTGGGAATATACATCTCTGCAAATTATTGATTCCTCTTTTAATTCATGTCTTGTCCACAGGGTACTCTGATCATCCCTAATCTCACTTCAGTGCTGAATGAGGAGGGCCAATGGAAATTCCCAAATGAATTCAACCCTGAAAACTTCCTCAATGACCAGGGAGAGTTTGTGAAACCAGAGGCCTTCATGCCTTTCTCTGCAGGTAGGTTCCAATTCTCGTCAAAACAATTATATTCATGTAGACCAATATCACAGTAACAAAATGGCCTGAGGTGGCTTCAGAATCTGTATAATATGTAACACCGGTTGTTGTCTAGAACGTCTCATTGCAGTCTTGTTCTAGGCAAGCCTGAACCAGCCCTAACTATAAGCTTTATTGAAGGTCTTTAACCTACTCTAAAAAGTGGGAAAAGTGTTACACTCCGTGACTGAAACTGAAAGCTTGATCCACTGCAGTGGAGTCAACCGTCCATTCTGGGAGCAGTGTTTTAGTGGGGCGTTGAGGGTAGAGAGTAGTGGGGGTAGGAGAGCATAAGAAACAAACAACATGAAGAGGTTAAGTCCATGACCGTGACCTCTTTTTTATATTGTATTCTGTATGTTTCAGGCCCTCGGATGTGTCTCGGAGAGGGTCTGGCCCGTATGGAACTCTTCCTCTTTACGGTGACGCTGCTGAGGAAGTTTAAGTTCATCTGGCCTGAGGATGCAGGAGAGCCAGACTTCACTCCAGTCTATGGGGTCACTCTGACTCCCAAACCTTATCGCATGAAGGTCCAACTCCGAGTATCGCAGAAAATCCCACATTAATGAATTGTTTTAACCAACCAGCAAACAACATGTTGATGTAACTATTAAGTGGACATCACTTACTTAACTTACTTACTTAACCTACATTCATCACCTTTAACAATCAATAAAAAGTACTTGTTTCAAAAGCATCACCGGTGAATGCTATGCGCTAAAACACGTTTTGCTATGGAACTGGTTGCCAACACTTGGTCTTTCTGGACACAAAACAAGATCGTTGTTGTATTAATTAAAGCTTTATCCTGAGGAAATATACTACTCTCGTATAAATATAATCTAATTTTCTAGTCTTTCCCTGCCTTTAGCTGGCTTACCTCCTGCCTGTTCAAAATTGCTTGGTGTTGAGTGTGACCCACCAGTTATAGACTGTGGCTATAAGCATTACCTTTCCACTATTTGCACTTTGGCTTAGCTTGACCTGAGGGATTTCTTATTGTTTAAAAATTAGTGTGCATGTCTAGGGGTAATCATAACTCCCTGTCTATCACTAATATTTTTATCTGTATGCTTCTTAAGTCTCTAACTCCTTCTTAGTGTATTTGAACCTTGTATTTAGAGTTGCAAAAGCTTGTCCCTTTCTCTATTTGTATTTCTTAACATCAATGGCATTTTTCTGTATCCTTCCTCTCAGGTAGTGGCTTTTTTGCTTTTCCTGTGTTGCGGCAAAGAGTGCAGCCTAACAAACTAAGCTGCCTCCCCCATAGATTATCAGACCACACAAAGCCCAGTATGGTCTATATTCTCCCATTGCATGTTTTTTTCAGGCTGCCACTAGCTGATTGCCAGCTATGACACCTTACAATGCAATAGAGAATTATGACAACCAGGGGTCAGTTGGCAAACCTACTACATAGTGGACTAATCAAACATGTTAGGCACCAACATATACTTACTCTATACTTGTGTATTAAATGAACACCCAAATATGTTTAGAACTGTAACCATTACAACAAATCTCTCCTAACCTTGAAGAATTGTAAGCCAAACAATGAGGATACCCTAAACATCACCAATATTTTTGTGTGCATAAATGCAAACAAAACATTTTACGCAGTGTTGTGACATAATACCATGAATGTATTTTCATTCATATATTTGCAATTACCTGAAATAGTTTTGGAAGGATTATGCTATCATGCAGATATGGAGTCTTGTAGTCAGATGTTAATAAAACATTGTATTTTGTCATTTATTTTGATGGAATTTTTCATTCCATAAAATGCTTTCACATATGATTACAGGTTGATCTGCATCTGTATTCAAGTCATATACTTTGGTGGCACGGACGACTCAGCGTCAGCAGTCTTTTTTCTGCGGCTTATAGACCGGTGCGGCTTATATATGTACACACAATACAAACTTGTGAAGTTGCTCAGAAAAACAGTAGGTATCTCCCACAGTAGGTATCTCCCACAAAGTCTACAAGACTGCAAGCCACAGCCAAGGTTCATTTATCAGAGAACTGGTAATAAAAAGACCATGGACATAGTCAAAGGCCGTTTCTCAATACCTAAGACGGCGAGAACGGACTCGCGTTCCCACGAGAATAGACTCGGGAGACAGACTCGGGAGTCCTGACTCACGGGTACGGGGGAACGGAGAACGGACATTTCCGCAATTGGAACAGCAGCTGACTTGATGACGTCCCCACAGTAGGCGGTCTTTGTTTACGCACGCAAGTATCTCATCTGCCATCGCAGCTTGCTGAGGTGAAATGCATTCTGGGATATATGTCTCTCAAGAACAGACGAGCCTGCTTCGATGCATGCCCGGTAAAATGGGCGGGGCGAGTCACATCCGGGTATTATGACCGTTCTCGGCCAGATGCGGACTTGAGAATTGGAACAGTACTCGGGCTGTGACTGATGACGTTTCACGAGTCCACGAGAACAAAAGTCCACACAAGAACGCATATTGAGAAACGGCCAAAATGTTCTTAAGTCGAGATGACAAAAGTTTCATTAAGATTCAAGATTCAAAAAGAAGAAACAAAAGAGGTTCCTCTCTGACACAATGCTGAATCAGAAGTTATTGCTGGAGAGGCCTCATCTCAAGCTGCCCTATTCGTTTTTCTGTAAGACAGAACCTTGTGGATTGTTGCCCCAAACATCAACAACAGGGAGACATGTGTCTGCAAACTGCATGACAATGCCCAAATGGAAGCAGACATGTTCAAGCACCTCGGTATTATTAACTCACCGAGTTTGAGCAAAGCCGCAGCGGAGTTGTGCTGTGACACTCATGCTGAAGCTTGCATGTACAGGGAATGTCTCTCATGAAAGAACGTTTCTTACACACACCGCAAGTACTGGTACATCAGGAACAGAAATCACATGGTGGTACCAGTGGCTAAGAAATAAGGCTGGACAAAGAGAGACGATCACAGTAGTTTGAATGTTTCTGGATGAACAGTTATGTCTTCAAAAAAAAAAATCTATTGACCACAAAACATTTTTGTTTGTAATATTCCCAACCTAAGGTATGTTATGAGTTGAGATTAAGTAATAAGGTTGAAGGAAATATTATACAGTCTTGTCTAGTGCTGTCACTACCGAAACACTGGATGTTTTGTAAAAAATAAAGTATATTGAGTTATCAATTAATATGGTATCATACTGATTGGTTTGATCTATGTTCACTTTTATCAATCATGAACTCTGTAATCAATATAATTGTAATGAGGGGTCGGAAGCATGTGATCCATTTGCAGACTTATTGGGCAAGAGTCAGAGCAGGCATCAAAGCAGTCGAAGCTCCCGAGAGCGAGATCAAAAAGGCAGGCGGCAGAGAATCAAACGTAGTCTAACAATCCAAGACCATACACGGAAGGGTCACAGAATAGCAGGGTAAACGCTTAGAACTGTCGGCCGGGGCAAAACAAAACTTTGCTATGAGTATGAGTGTGAGTGTGAATGCTGTTTAAGTAGAGCAGGTAAAGGTAAACACCAGTGTTAATTTTGGCAGCTATTTTTGATTTAGTCTTAGTCTTAGTCTTCAGATGAAAAATGCATATTAGTTTTAGTCACATTTAGTCATTTTAATCCTTCTTAGTTTCAGTCTAGTTTTCGTCGACAAAAACTCAGAACATTTTAGTCTAGTTTTCGTCGACGAAAACTAGACTAAAATGTAATTGTTTTAGTCTAATTTTAGTCACATTTAATAGCCATATCAAACTCATTTTCTTCCCTTCTCAGGCCCAGGGACCCCCTGTGGTGTGTCTACAGCTGCATAATAGTCTAGCTTGCAGTACTTGGTTGTCCATCAGCTGTCCCTAGGTCAGGTCTATAGCAGCAGTCGGCAAACGTTTTGACTCGCGGGCCACAATGGGTTGTGTCAGGATCTCCAATCCCCCCGAGTTGGTTGATGAGAAGAATCGCAGCACGTTGATGAATTAAAGTCAAAAAGTTAACATTTATTTAGAAGAGAAAAAGATTACATGAGCAATTCTCCGCAGATATCTGGCTCTAACTATTGCTTGCAAGCAGGAGGTCCAACACACCAGCACGTATCTCAGCGCTCGGTGTAATGACGTCTCCGAGCAGTAAAAACACTGAGTTTTTATACACATGTGAAGGACATTCTCCGTGCCAGCTACGTGAAAGCTGCAAAGCAGGTTGAGATAAGAACCCAGGTGACGATGAGGGTAGCACACACACACACAAGATCCTCCTCAGTGGCCGGTGCAAATCATAATTAATTGACATAAAGCAAAAACGTGGATCCGGAACTTTCGTACCGAATAAGATATGAACCAAGGCCATGAACAGAAGTCCTTTGTTTTGAAGCGTCTATGAGCTCGAGTTGACCGCCCTCCCTTCTCAGGACACAGCTGCAAAGCAACATTTTGTATCGTGCTGCTCTTTGCACATCAGGGTCAAATACAGGACACTTGAGACACGGCTTTAGCACTAAACAATGTTATAATATATTTTACCAGCACATGCATCTCACAGTTGTAAAATGTGACGGAGGAGCCGGGCCAAGAACAAATGGTTGAAGTGTTTGTTTGAGCGAATATAAATGACATGTGAAAAATCCTTACATGAAAGGATTTGGATTTTAACAAATAGCAAAGCATTTATTTGCAAGGCAATTTAACAAATTGGCAAAGGTGTAACAACGTCATGAGGACCAGGGATCTAAACGCAACTTGTTGTTGTTGTCTTTGTCTGTTTACTTGCAATGCTTTTGACATGGCCACCGGAAAATTCATGGTCCTTTATTGTTTCCACTGTCCCAACAAAAGAGACCTTAACGTCCTACAATCGTTGCAATACATTATTTTCTTGGCTTCAGAACCTGCAATGCGTTAATTACGTTAGACGTGTTTGGAGAAGCCTGTGACGGAGCGTCTCATCCACCGAGGAAACGCTGCCTGCCGTCGCCAGAGAACAGAAAGGTCCGACAGTCTGTTAAACGGGTCTTCATGTTTCTGTGAAGCAGCGCGGCTTCAGCCTGCTAACAGTCAGCTAAACCGAGACAGCTGAGCTAAACTAACGAAGCCACATTCAAACTCGCCGAAGCGTAAAATAGTCGTCGCGGTCCGTACTCGGTGCACAAGAACCACCGCTGCACCGATGTGAGCGCGTGTTCTGGGTTCGTGGATGACGTCATCAGGACACGTTAATATCGGCCGTACTTTGCCTGTCCTTTGTCTGTCAGCTGCGTGCGAATTTAGGGGGGAAAAGTATCGTGACTTCGGATTGAGATTCTGAAGAATTGTATTAATTGAAATTAGAAATTTTATAAAACATTAACATCATTTTTATTGGTTTAATTGTGAAAAACTTCAAAAATAATTAGTAATAATACTCTTCAGGGAAGGGAAGGAAACACAATCTTAACACGTCCTGCATGGGGCTCCAGTAGGGGACTCCATAGTCCTACTGGGAGACTTCAATGCGCACGTGGGCGACGATGGAGATTACTGGAGAGGCGTGATTGGGAGGAATGGCCTCCCTGATCTGAACCCGAGCGGGTGTTTGTTACTGGACTTCTAGCCAGTCACGGATTGTCCATAACAAACACCATTGTCCGAACATAAGGATGTTCATAAGTGTACGTGGTACCAGAGCACCCTAGGCCAAAGATCAATGATCGATTTTGTAATCGTATCGTCTGATCTGAGGCCGCATGTTCTGGACACTCGGGTAAAGAGAGGGGCAGAGCTGTCAACTGATCACCATCTGGTTGTGAGCTGGGTCAGAGGATGGGGGAAGATTCGGGACAGACCCGGTAAACCCAAGCGTGTAGTGAGGGTGAACTGGGAACGTCTGGAGGAGGCCCCGGTCCAAAAGATTTTCAACTCACACCTCCGGCGGAGCTTCTCTCACATTCCTGTGGAGGTAGGGGACATTGAACCAGAGTGGTGTATGTTCAAAACCTCCATTGCAGAAGCCGCGGCAGTGAGTTGTGGCCTCAAGGTCTTAGGTGCATCAAGGGGCGGTAACCCTCGAACCCCGTGGTGGACACCGGTGGTCAGAAGTCGGAAGCCATCCGACTGAAGAAGGGAGGCCTCCCGGGTTATGATATCTGGTGGGACTCCGGAGGCAGTTGCAGTGTACCGACAGGCTCGAAGGGCAGCAGCCTCTGCCGTGATGGAGGCAAAACAGCGAGTATGGGAGGAGTTTGGGGTAACTATGGAGAAGGACTTTCGTTCGGCACCAAAGTGTTTCTGGAAGACCATCCGGCACCTCAGGAGGGGGAAACGGGGAACCATCCAAGCTGTGTACAGTAAGGATGGGACCCTGTTGACCGCGACTGAGGAGGTTATCGGGCGGTGGAAGGAACACCTTGAGGAACTCCTGAACCCAACTACTACGCCCTCTTTGGTAGAGGCGGAGCTGGAGGCGGAGGAGGGATCATCGTCAATTGGCCTGGTGGAGGTCACTGAGGTAGTCAAACAACACCACAGTGGCAAAGCCCCGGGGATTGATGAGATCCGTCCAGAGATGCTAAAAGCAATGGGTGCTGGGGGGGTTGTCTTGGATGACACGCCTCTTCAACATTGCGTGGAAGTCTGGGACAGTGCCAAAAGAGTGGCAGACCGGTGGCCTTCGCCAGGGCTGCGCCTTGTCACCAATCTTGTTTGTGGTTTTTATGGACAGGATATCGAGGCGTAGTCGGGGGGAGGAGGGTCTACAGTTCGGGGGGGCTGCGGATCTCATCGCTGCTTTTTGCAGATGATGTGGCATCTTCCGTCTGTGACCTCCAACTCTCACTGGAGCATTTCGCAGTCGAGTGTGAAGCGGTCGGGATGAGGATTAGCACCTCTAAATCTGAGGCCATGGTTCTCAGCAGGAAACCGATGGATTGCCTACTCCAGGTAGGGAATGTGTCCTTACCCCAAGTGAAGGAGTTCAAGTACCTCGGGGTCTTGTTCACGAGTGAGGGGAAGATGGAGTGTGAGTTTGCCCGGAGAATCGGAGCAGCGGGGGCGGTATTGCACTCGCTTTACCGCACCGTTGTGACGAAAAGAGAGCTGAGCCGGAAGGCAAAGCTCTCTATCTACCGGTCAATCTTCATTCCTACCCTCACCTATGGTCACAGAACTAGGTCACAGGTACAAGCGGCCAAAATGGGTTTCCTCAGGAGAGTGGCTGGCGTCTCCCTTAGGGATAGGGTGAGAAGCTCAGCCATTCGCGAGGAGCTTGGAGTAGAGCCGCTGCTCCTTTGCGTCGAAAGGAGCCAGTTGAGGTGGTTTGGGCATCTGGTGAGGATGCTCCCTGGGTGCCTCCCTAGGGAGGTGTTCCAGGCACGGCCAGCTGGGAAGAGGCCCCGGGGAAGACCCAGGACTAGGTGGAGGGATTATATCTCTGCACTGGCCTGGGAACGCCTTTGGGATCCCCCAGTCAGAGCTGGTAGATGTGGCGGGGAAAGGGAAGTTTGGGGTCCCCTGCTGGAGCTGTTGCCCCGCGACCCGACCCCGGATAAGCGGTTGAAAATGGATGGATGGATGGATGGTAAGGAAGGTACCTTACCTTAAGTGAAACACTTCCCTACTTAGCTTCTTTAGTGTAGGATCCACTGGACCATCCTGTAAGAATACGTGTTCAAGATTTGGAGCGCGGTCGGGGTTATCAAAAATTCAGCCAAATGACTTCTCTCGTTCTGGAAAATGTATTTGTCAGATCACAGGTCAAGTATCAGCGCTGCGTTTGCAAAGGCAGGAGCAGTTCAGGCAGCACACAGGCCGGAAGAACAACTAACTAACATCAGCAAGAACATCATGTTTTATAACCCTTGAAAGACAGAGAAGGAAAGATTTCTATTGGCCCTAAACTGGCGTAGAGGAGGACCTTCCACCTCCCGCATCTAAGATCCGGTCACATCCAATGTCCAGACTCCTGACTTAACGTAAACATCGTAAACAGAGTGTGTATGTTGAATAGTGTTGGTGTGTCCCTAACCCCCCTTTGGCTGGTAAATCTTCTAGTTGACCCGCAGACCTTACATTCCTCAGCCAGGACATAAACTGACTCCCCATCCTGTCAGACTCGTGTCTGCCTGCTTGGCAGATCCTGCTTCCCCCTTACCTAACTCTTAAATCAAGACAAGACAGCGAACCCTCAAATAAGCCCATGAAAAGAACCTTTGATTATCAATTCCCCCTATTTACATAATTCATTATGTAAACCAAAAATATCAAAAGAAACCACTAATCTAAACGCTAAAAATCTATATCAGTGAATACGGGTGAATGCAGCAGTCATGGAAATCCCTAAACAGTACAAAAAATCAACACCACATCTAAACCGAGTATAATAGACACAGAATACATCCTAGCCTAGAAATATCACACCATCTACGTGTATGCATCCACTATATATGATGTGTGCAACAGTTAGCAGATCACGCGGACAGGAATGTTGAACCTAAAAGGATTTCTTCTTCAGGTCCTCGAAGTCGGTTCTTACCATACCTATCTCCTCTCCATCTCCTCCGGCCCTAACAATTGATCCTTTCATGTAACAAAGCCATCTGGTATGGCAGGGGTATTTTAGCATCTATTGCAGAGGTGATGCGTCGGAGACATAGTTGTCTGATAAAGGGGATGCATCAGCATCCACAAAGGGCAAAAACCACTATTGCGATTACTAAGGTCAGAAAAACTGACAGGAAGAAGCCCTTCCATTGTCCAAAGTATTTACCAAACCAATTAGCGACGGTGCCGTCTATACCAGAGTGTTCAGCTAATTCAACAGACATGGCTCTTAGTCCGTGTAATGGTCTAGTAAAGGATCCATCTGGGGCGGTGTTATTGGGGATAAAAGTGCAGCACGCTTGGCCAAACATCGCACACACTCCTTTTTCAGCTAATAACATATCCAAAGCCATCCGGTTCTGGTAAGTCATCAATGAGGTGGCCGATAGTTGGCTGTGCACCCCTTCCAGAGCATCTCTCGTCATATTGGTTAGCCGCTGGATATTGAAATGTACATAGTTTAGTTGATCCACATTTTTGTTCACAGTTATAAAAAGGAACAATGATTCCCATCCGGCCGCTATCCGTTAACTTGTATTGATCAGGTATCCCTCTCGGCACCCCAATAGCATCGAAATAAACAGGGGATCCTTCTGTTAAGCTAAATTCTCTTTTACTGCGACTGAATGAATTACGTCTTTTCGCCTCGTTACTCAATGTTTCAGCGGCCATTGGAACTATTTTAAGCGGAACGATGAGGGAAACTGAGGTGCATTTCCCCTGCCACTCAGCTGACAGTACGTTAAGTAATCTCCTACCGCCGCAGTACCAGTAGATATCAGAGCAGGCCTGGGTCAATTTGGTCATATTTGTCCAGGTGGTTACATCAATTGTCATATTGCACCATGAATCAGTTAAGGAACCTACGTTCAGTCCCCCTTTAAGATGCTTAGTTGTAAGCAGGTGTAATCGCCACTTATGGGAGTGAACATGGGAGGGATTGCTTGTGGTTGTGATCCAATTACTTAATTTGTCCTCTTTTAACCACACTTTCACACAGTGCGTGGTTACTTCTGCAACTTTGTATGGACCTTCCCAGCGGGGATCAGTCCAACTGAATCTGGCTACTTTACGTAGTACCCAGTCATCCACCTCCACTGGTGCACACTCTCCTTCTTCTTCAGAAAGGATCTCTGTCACCTGTTGAGAGATACTCATCACAGTATTATTACACATTCTCATATAGTCAGATGTTTCCACATGTTGGTACTGCAATGGGCTGACAGTGGTAGGCAAAGTGGTTGTTAACGGACAAGGCATCTTTCTTCCCGTTCATACCTCATGGGGGCTTATCCTCAACTTAGAGTTAGGACATGATCTTATCCCATACAGCACTATTGGCAGGGCTGCCACCCACGTCAGCTTTGTTTCAGCACAGACTTTAGCCAGACCTTCCTTTATGGTTCTGTTAGCTCTCTCAACTAGCCCTTGAGACTGAGGATGATAAACTGCCCCGAATTCATGTTTGATCCCAAACGTTTTCTCTATTTCTTGTAGTTCAGCGTTCGAGAAGTGTGAACCATTATCCGATCGTATGACTTCTGGAATACCAAATCTGGGTATTAGTTCTCTGGTCAGCCATTTTACTACGTCTGCTGCTCTTTCTGATTTTGTGGGGATCGCCTCCACCCACCTAGAAAAAGGATCAACGCATACCAACAAATACCTCTTGCCCTCAACTTGGAAACTTCCAAGTCCAGCCTTCAGTGTTAATGTCCACTTTTATTGCTCTTCAGCCCAAAAGCAAAGCAGAGGGTGGGAGACATGTCTGTTACTTGCAGATACAAACTCAGCTCATGCTTAGTTTGATCCAATCCATTCATTCATTACTGATAGATCACCAACCTCTCATGGTTAGCGTATCCAAATGTAAGGGTGTACTACTTGTTGAACATTACAGGATGACCGTCTGTAACAAGTTTCCATATTTCGTGTACTGGTGCTATAAATGTTCCTTTGATCAGACATTTGCTTCCATCATCAAGATACTGTATCAAGTGTATCGTGCACTATACACTCAATAGCAGCACTCAACAATTTACCGCCCATCTCTGAATTTAGGAGGAAACTCAAAAAACTACAAACATTAATACAAAATACGGACAATACATACAACAACTCTCCAAATTCCTTATCACCTTCATTCCTCATTTAAATCTTTCACAACCTTATCTCTTAATTTTTCAATGACTGATTGTCTTGCCGTGGAAAGTGTGAACGCGTTTGACTGTAAGAACGCAACTATTCCATGCGATGTGTGCACAACAGTCTGGTGTTCCATTGTTATATGGGCCGTTTTAATCAACGCTCTTCCAATAGCAGCTACGTTTCTGACACCTGAGGGATGCCCTATTTCCACGTTATCCAGCTTACCAGCTTACCACTTTAGTACATCAAAACCTTACGATCTGTGTTACCCTCCCCCTTTTGAAACAGAACGGAATTCACAAATCCGTTCTTTTCATCAACATCCAGACGGAAGGGTCTCGAGTAGTCAGGGGGGTGCAACGTGGCTGCGCTGGCCATGGCCTGCTTGGTGGCAATAAATGCAGTCTCCGCCTCCTGGGTCCACACCAAAGACTTTGAGTAGTTTTTATAGCCTGCACCCAATATTAGCGCCCTCAAGGGAGCCACCTGCACCGAGAAATCAGGTATAAAATTCTTGCTCCACGTCACAAGTCCTAAGAATTTCATCATTTCTCTAACCGTCGTGGGCCGAGGATGTTGCAAAATGGACGACTTCTGTGTGTCAGTCATAGCTTGCCCTGATGGTGACACAATTCTCCCCAGAAAATTCACCTTCTGTCTCCCAATCTGCAATTTCGATTTAGACATTTAGACACAAGCCGTTTTCCTGTAACCACTGCAGAACCGTTCTGGTAGCGGACATAATCGTTTCTGAACTAGTCCCTGCTAGCAGAATGTCATCCACATATTGTAGTAAAACAACTCCTTCTGGTAGTTCCAACTCGGCCAAAATGGTCTTCAGAACATGGTTAAAAATTGATGGTGAGTCCACATAACCCTGTGGTTAACCGCGTATATGTATATTGGCGCCTTATATACGTAAACGCAAACGTTTGTCTCGAGCTCACAGCTAGAGGGACACAGAAAAAAGCATTCGCCAGGTCAATGCAGGTGAACCATCTTTTATCAGGGCCTATTGCATTTAACATTGTATAAGGATTTGGGGTGTCATAGTGAGTTGGTACTACAACTTTGTTGACGAGCCTCAAATCATGCACCATTCTATAGTCAGGCTTTCCGGGTTTAGGGACCGGGTTAATCGGGGTATTCCAGGGGGACTCCGTCCTCTCCAATACACCTGCCTGCAGCAACCCTTCAATTGTTTTTTCTATCCCTGCGATTTGTTCCTCCCTTAAGGGGTAGTGAGGACGGTAAATTGGGACCGTTCCGGTTTTTAATTCAATTACCACTGGGGCCATTGGAATCAATCCCACATCAGCTCCCTTTTGTCCAAAATGTATCAGGAAAATCATCTAGCATGAGCTGTGTGTTCTCATGGTCAGTATTTTCCTACCATGTGTGCGGCTTAGCAGGTGTTTCTCTGGTATAAGTTTTACTTCTGAGGTATGTGCACACGGTACATGTCATTAGCCTGAGAGTAATGTAATTTAACATTTTGAGTGGGCACCCAGTCCGTGGCATCAACCCCCGCTTAACCATCGGCCCATGTTCTTGGCTTCTCCTCCGCTTTGGATGAGCAAGGTGATGTGAGGAGCAGAGGTCTCTTTGTAGCGCATATAGAACTTGTAACTCAGAGGTCAGTTCCACCGCAGCTGTCACACCTTGTTTCCCACATAGATCTCTCGGACCTTAACAGCAGGATGTCCATGGACCTCGCTTTCAAACTCAAGTCCACTCCACAGGGTGTCATAGTTCTCATCAGGAGACAGCGAATAGTTCATCGTGCAATGAGGAGGATCCGCAGGTGGTTCAGTCGGGTGTAATACCTGAACCATGGGCCCCAACGGCGGACAGTCTCATGCAGAACAGTTCGATCATAGTCCTCCCTCTCCCCCCACCAGACCTCTGCTTCGTCATTCAGCGTCTGTTGAACTTCAGCTTGCAGCAACTGGTGGCCATAAGAGTGGGGTGTGGCACATCGTTGCTGTGTCCCATCCGGAATGTTACAGTGATACATCCCTTCGTCATTTGCATAATGATATTTTGGGAACACAAAATGTCTCTTCCCACCAGGTTAATCGGGCAGGCAGTGGAAACCAAAAAGGATTGGTCAAAACAGAGCGATTTCCATTTACATGGGGACTCGAATAGAAAGTGGCCACTCCTCTGATTGACCCGAATATCCGATAACTGGCACAGTATTCCTTGATGGTGGCAGTGGCGTGTTTATTGTGGAATACCTAGCACCTGAGTCCAGCGTACATCTGTAATCTCTTCCGTTGATTGTCAGAGTCACCATGGGTTCTGGAAACAGGTTACCGTCAGCCGTCGGATCTGGGCACCCCTATGGCATTTGCTGATGACCTGGGGCCTGATGCCGCAGGCTATTACCCTGTTGTAGTGTATGTGGTGCTTGTGGTGGATAGATATCATAAGGGTATTGAGCTGGGTTGGACTGAGGCCTCTGACCCTGAGGTGGATGGGGGCATGCGTCGGACCAATGTCCAAGCTGCCCACAGCTGAAACAAGTATTCTGTCGTTGTCTAAACTGCCCTCCATTGTTTGGAACTCGGCCACGATTTCCCCCTCCCCACTGTCTTTTCGGTTGCCTGAAGCCACCGTACAGTGGGGCCCCCATCATGTGTTGTGGTTGCGGGGCATAAGGTTGGGGATACATATTGAGGTGGCCCTTCCCCTGAGATGGCGCTGTTGTTTGGGTCATCTGTTTGGCTTCACTCTTGCCCTGGTTCAACTTCTCTCTGCTTTCCTTCAGCTGTGCTTTTTCGCCAATTGTAACTGAATATTGTTTAATTCACCCTTTTCCTTATCATATTTTTCTTTGCTCCGGTCCACATAGTGTTTAATCTGTGAGGACCAAGCATCAAAATTCATGTCAGACAACCCCACTATTCCTCTTAGTTGGGTCTTCATTGTCTCCGAGACAGATGACTCTATGGCGCCGCGAAAAAGAAGCTTGGTTCTGTGATCATCCATGACATCTTCCCCTAACTTGTTGTCCCATAATTCTCTGACTCTCCTTAAATAACTATTTCCACCCTCACTGTCGTGTGGGGGAACATAAGTGAGTTCTGTGGTAGCCACCTTCACAGGATATTGGAGTCTGAGCTTTGGCCAGAGCACTGACACCCATTTGCCAGAGGCTCCCGTCAGGGAGGTCAGAGGTCCTGGCTTCCCCTCTAACTTCTGGAGGTCAGCTAGTGAGGCACACGCCACAAAAATTCTTCTAAGATCCCCCAAACCAGGAACACTACCCGCACACTGAGCAAGGAACCCACGAATCCACGCTGCACCACCCTTCTCTATTTTAGGTAATGCGAGCTTCATCATGCTTAGGTCTGACAATGCGAGTGGCGCATATGTTGTTTTTTCACTTCCGTCTCTACAAATAGCCGTTAACAGTGGTAGTTGATGAGAGGCCGGAGCATCCTGGTCTGTTTGACTTAGGTTTCAAATCATTACATTGATGCACATTTGCTCTGGCTGCATTCCCTGATAATATCTGTTCCTATTACCTCTAACCCCCTGTCTCATGGCGCTCCATCGGAGTAGATGACTGTGGTTTTTGTGACTCTAGCGCTGCTCCATGCTCCTGAAATTCCTCGTCCCAATCATCTGCAGGGACAGGCTCATCTTCCTCTGACTCAACCTGCCTCCCCCGCTCATCCTGTCCACGCCGGGTGATTGATTGCCGCTCTGCCTGGGCTATGACTTCTAACAAAGTTTCTTCTCCTGCAACTCTTCCTGCCCCTACATTAAATGAGGTCATAGGTCTGTGCTCGGGTTGCCGCTTCTTTACGACTGTCGAGTGACCCTGTGGTGTGTTAGGATTACTCCAATCGACAGGCTCCGGCTGGGGCCTGTCCTCCAAATATTGTACCGTCTCTGAGAGAAAAGCAGAAACCTTCTCCACCCCATCATTCTCTTCATGTGGATATGGAGTTACCTGTAACAACCCTTTTTGAACTACCAAAACCTGAGATTCTCCTGGATTAGTAGCTTTCCCTTGCCTCAGTGGCATCTGATGTGGTTCATTTAACAACCGATTAGCATATGGGCCTGTCGAGTAGGAGGAGGCGCGCACTAGATTTACAACCGGTCTCATGCACTTTCTCTTCTCCTGCTTTGGTTTGCGGCAACTGCATTGCCGTCTTACTCACGAATACCGCATTTATTTCTCCCAGAAATGTTCTACAGTCCACTAAGAACTCATCTGCCTTTTTCTGCACTTTTCTTCTCTTTTCCACAAAATCTCCCTTTAACGGCAAGGAGCGCAAGCGCTTGGGTCTTTTCCTCTTCTCGCCATCCTAAGATGGTCCTGCAGCTGCTCGCCTGTTGGTTGAGAATCTGTCTCCCTTCCAAACATTCCTCTTTCCTGCATCTGTGCAACCCACTTCACATATTTTTGTTACACATTTCCTATCTTTTTCTAGGGTTTTATCCATATGTCTCTTATAAGTCTTAAATAGGGCGAAACCCAGAGTGCCTTCTTTACACCTCTCCCATATCGTTATGGTTTCCTCCATTTTCATCACAGGTTATTTATTTATTCACACGTGGTTTTTGAACACAAGAGAAAGGACTCAATGCCCAATACTGTGAACCCAATCAAGAACCTTCTACTGTATTAGAGGAATACAGCGCCGATTGTTGAGGCTTATAACACCAGTTCACTCGTATTGTTTTATTTCTCTCGTATTTATACCACCATCATTTAACTATGATTTTCCCTTTTACCCTTTAATACATATCCCCACAGATGTGTAATCCGGTCAAACACTTTTCACTGTCGGATTCTCAGTCCTTTTTCAAGTCCTGATACGCCCAGCTTCCAGGTTCGGTAAAACACCAGGAGTTACACCAACCACCCACACATTTCCCAGTATGAAAAACAACAAATCTTTCCCTGTGTCCTTATTTCTTCATCTAATATTCTAACCTGCCAGTCCAAGAATCACACGAGTAGGACTGCAGGACCAGAGGTATCTACGTACCACACGGATTGCAACTTGGATTTCTACAGACTAAGATTAACATAAATCCCTGCTCTATTCTAAACTGCCAGTCCACTGCATGCAAACGTGGGACCCCAGTCACCAGAGGTATCTACGTACCACACGGATTGTAACTTGGATTTCTACAGACTAAGAGTCGACCTCAGGGAACTCAAGTGAGCCCCGTCATTCCTTTTTAAACTCCTCATATATTTACCTAAGTCCCTAAACCTAAACCTAAACCCCTACACTGTTCTAAACTGCCAGTCCACTGCATGCAAACGTGGGACTGCAGTTACCAGAGGTATCTACGTACCACACGGATTGCAACTTGGATTTCTACAGACTAAGAGTCGACCTCAGGGAACTCAAGTGAGCCCCGTCATTCCTTTTTAAACTCTTCATGTATTTACCTAAGTCCCTAAACCTAAATCCCTACACTATTCTAAACTGCCAGTCCACTGCATGCAAACGTGGGACTGCAGTTACCAGAGGTATCTACGTACCACACGGATTGCAACTTGGATTTCTACCGACTAAGATTATATATATTTTTACCTAAATCCCTAAACCTATGGACACTTATTCACTTTCCCTAACGTTGAATTCAGTGTGAGTATGTGCTTATACTTTACATGTGATCAACAGGAAATTTTCAAATTTAGTTTTAAATTTAGTGGTCTTATGACGACCTTATTCAGTCAATGGACAGAGACGAATTCTGCAGTTGACAACAAATCTTTTTAGAAGTATCCAATCACAGACATTTTATTCATTTAGAACAAAAGGTTGTCTGCTCACCTGATTCTGTTTTGCGCGCCTGTTGTCAATGCTGAACCACGCCGCCGGTCCTTTCAGCTCGGTCCGGAAAACGGACGTCCCCGTCTTTCTTTGTCCAGGTCAGCAAATCACGTCGGGGTCACCAAATTGTAAGAATACGTGTTCAAGATTTGGAGCCCGGTCGGGGTTATCAAAAATTCAGCCGAATGACTTCTCTCGTTCTGGAAAATTTATTTGTCAGATCACAGGTCAAGTATCAGCGCTGCGTTTGCAAAGGCAGGAGCAGTTCAGGCAGCACACAGGCCGGAAGAACAACTAACTAACATCAGCAAGAACATCATGTTTTATAACCCTTGAAAGACAGAGAAGGAAAGATTTCTATTGGCCCTAAACTGGCGTAGAGGAGGACCTTCCACCTCCCGCATCTAAGATCCGGTCACATCCAATGTCCAGACTCCTGACTTAACGTAAACATCGTAAACAGAGTGTGTATGTTGAATAGTGTTGGTGTGTCCCTAACCCCCCTTTGGCTGGTAAATCTTCTAGTTGACCCGCAGACCTTACATTCCTCAGCCAGGACATAAACTGACTCCCCATCCTGTCAGACTCGTGTCTGCCTGCTTGGCAGATCCTGCTTCCCCCTTACCTAACTCTTAAATCAAGACAAGACAGCGAACCCTCAACTAAGCCCATGAAAAGAACTTTTGATTATCAATCCTTAACGAAAGGTAGGAAGAGAATTCTGTCCACAGTTCCTTGCGACGGCAATTTTTAAATATTGATGTATCATTTGGCCTTTACAAGAATTAAAAAATCATGACAGAAACGTAGAAAGATCATGTGACTAACCGTTAGCATACCTCAGTTACACTGCGGATTAGCGAAGTGGAGTCGGATTCCCTGAACGCCGCGGTTGTCTTTTCCTAACATGAATTCTCCTAATCTTTCTTGACCCCATAACGTTTTCCACAGAGGTCAAGGAATAGTGGTTAGGAATAGACATTAGTATGTACATTCTTGACGATTCGAATCCAGTCAGCAGTGGTCGATGCACGGGGCAATAAAGTCTATGATAAATAAATAAACAAACCAACGACTTCCACACACAAAGACGTGACTCTCTAGGTCGTCTTCAAAAAAACGTTACTCCAGCTGTTGTGCTGGGGTGAATTGCTCTGCAACACATGCAAGACTTTTAGAACCATGAACTGAAACGAGTGCGTCGACGCAGCGGTGCGTAAAGACACAGACGCATGTGCCAGCCTTAAGGCATAAGCTTACTCATACAGTGCAAACCCAGTGGCGTGATTAGGAATAGCAGCTACTTTTATAGAAATGCAATTACTGTCTTTCTGTAATTCTTATTCTAACAAAGGAGGGCCGAGCTGGACGGGGTGGATCCGGCCCGCAGGCCGTATGTTTGACACCCCGTGGTTTAAGGCCTGCTGTCGTCATTAACGAGCAGCAGGCGTTGAGAGTCCTGGTCAACAGTGCTGCTGACTTCTCCGGCCCAGCACAAGACTTTAGGGTTAATTAATGATGCTGTGAAAATGAAAGTTAGAAAGGGAGATTAGGCTTTTAAAGACAATTCAGATAGATTTTTCAATTCCAGTGATCACCATACATTAATACGACAGAGAATATGAAAATACAGTTCTGTTTTTCACAGAGAAATAACTACTAACAAATTACTTACAAACAGGTTCAGTTTAATAGTCTGTTTTATGGTACCACCTTGTGGTAGCAATGGAAGATGTATCTTTGTCATCGACAGGTTTTATCAGCAGAAATTAGTTGATAAACACTTGATATGTTATTCATGACATTGTAAGATTGTTGATGATGAAATGTAAGCAGCATCTTTTTTAAATTTCTACTGCATGAGTCAAACAGTTAAAGATGTAAAGTATAACTTGACCCTTCAAGTAGCTGGAAAAATGATATAAACATTAAAACATTTCACTGAATCTTTGTTCCTGTAAACTGTGTCCTTCTTTGTCCGTGCTGTATATCTCCAATGTATCCAATTACAGCTGTTGCTCTTGAAAAGCATTATTCAAAACCACTGGAGTTGGTGTTCAACAGAGTTTTATGTATGTGAACTAAACAAAAAGCCTTTAAAACGTCTATAATGTTATTTTGTTGGCATTAAAAAAAACATTCCTGTTCAATATGCCACTCAACTTAAGCATCATATACAGCTTTCAAAAAGTGTTGCAACAGGCACATAGTTTCTATGCAGGACACTATGAGTGTGTTCCATTAAAATGCTGAGTCTTTACTCGCGC
>BMAF01001594.1:0-18180 GCA_014132575.2 Gasterosteus nipponicus
ATGTGATGGTTTTGGGACAGAGGAAGGCAAATATGTAACTTGCGATTTTGGGGCTTGTTGTGTTCAAAAATGAAGAAACGCCGGACGGACAGAGGTCATCGCTGATCAAAAGGTTAAAATCAAATGTATTTAATAAAAGAGATGGCGTTGTGGTAAAAAGAACATCTCAGCTGAGGAGCCGCTGGTCTCAGCAACCAACAGGCCCCAGGTCAGTCCTTTGACCATCCCTAGGCCCGGTCTGTCGCCTCCACCAGTGAACTCGAGAACAATGGTTCCTACAGGTATTTATAACAATGCTTAAAGGTGTGAAAGTCAGTGTCCACAAATTTTTTTTAAATTAATTTTATGAACCGGGTCGTCAATTTGTTTCTAATATCCTACAGGCTATACTAAATAAAATGAAATGAATTGAATTGAATCGCATCGCTTCTTTGAACGTTGAGCTGCGAATGTTGTCGAATTGATTTTCACATCTGTCACAATAAATGGAAAACAGTGGTAGCCCAGAAGTGCAGGGGAACAATTTGCAGACAAGAAGAGGAAAAGGTGTTTTCACAGCTAGATGATTAATGTCTCGATGAAGACAGGACATTTGTTTTGAATTTAAATGCATTATGAATGACACATGTGAGAAAACAAACAGCGAGAGAACGGAGTCCGCTCTCTCCCCATAATAATCTGCTCATTTAAGTATTTGTCCCGGGCCAAAGGAGCAGCTGCACTTCTTCACTTGAAGCTTGCAGAGTCCACTCAGAGTGCCAGGTTCTCCCTTCTCGTGGACAGGATTTGGATAAAATGGAGCCGTAAATCAGACTGGAATTCAAACCTATACAGCTCTCTGGATTGATGGAATGTGAATGTCAGCAGTCTCTTTATTTACTCTTCGTATAAAACACTGAGCAGTAATTAACAGCAGCCTCGCCCGCCTCCCCCCACGATCTCTCCTCCCTCCCTCCCTCCCTCCCAATGAGGATAAGGGTCAGCGGCGGTGGGCAGAGCCACTCCAACCCTGATTCTTCTTTATGAGCGCATTAACATTCAGGCATATTCATTGTCAATAATGTGAAGTAACAGTGACTGAGGAGGAGGCCGCGTGCCACCGTCAACCCCAAAGTGTCAATCGAGGAAGGTGAGCGGAATCTCGTTTTAACGAAGACAGCTTTGTGTCTCTCAGCAGAAGATGCACTCTGCAGCCATCTCTGTGAACACTCTTTTATTTGCTGCATTGAGAAAACATGAAGGTGGAAGTATTTCAATTGACTTTCATACGTTACGAACGTCCCCAACAGGCATAAATACTGTACAAAAAGACAGTCCTCTTTGACCCCTTTCCTACACCTTTACCCTGATATGTCCAATCAGAGAAACCCGATGTATCCCACTTGTATACAAGATATATTCTTGAGAGGGCTACAGTCACACAGGCTCTGTGAATAGTTTTGTGAAAGCGCTAACTCTATATTCCACAGCTTTCATAAGAATAATGTTTACGTATTGTAAAATACAATGTGCCACACAGACCAAGACAAAAAGCCACACACTGAAATGCATGTTCCATTAAGAGGTGTTGTTGTTGCAGCCCCCCCTCTCAAAGCTGTGCAGATGTAGCAGTGTCAGCTGCCTCGTGCTCACACACCGTCCTAACAGGGAACATAAAGTTAACGAGAGGCTCGTCAGTCGTCTGTTAATTAGTCTCAGGGTTCGCTAGTTGATATCTCCTAATTAGGGTTGTGGGGTGCTAATTGCTATCTCTCTATTCATGCTAATAGGTGTTAAAAGACAGGTGTCCCAAGTTGTAAAAACAGCAGCAGACACAACATGGTTCCCACCTGCTCCTGCTCTGGTTGGCCATGACGCTAATTGATGTTAATTGGCATGTTAATAGTTACGGGCCTTTTGTACCAGACAGCGGTGCTTCGTCCTTGACATACTGTGTGTGCGTCATTCTAATAAACCAAACGCATGTGATGTTTGGTTGTTTCAATGCGTTTCCCCCGCCTGTTGGCTGCGCTGTTTGTTTTCTCTCTCAAATAGGTGATTTGATAGTTGCCAAATATTTTATTTTTGTTAACATGACAAGGCATCTGTTGCAACGCACACACATAACTGCATGTTAACATCTTTAGCAACATAACTCAAATTCCAATGGCAAACTCACTGCCCTGTTCTCTTGCACGATGGCGGTGAATGAAAGGACCCGTTTCCACTTAAATGGATGCCTGCTTTTGTAACATTACTGTGAACAGGCAATGATTTAAGCCCAAAACTGAACAATCCTTTTCACATCTATGGTTCTTATCTCAATAACAAGCAAGTTCTAGTGGATGTGAAAGCAACTAGACGGAACAGAGTGATACCTAGTGCTAATCCTTTAGTCATCAGTTCTTCTTGTTTTGGGTAGGCGCAGCTTCTCCCTGTTGAGGAACTGCTCGATTTTGGACATCTGGGCTCTGAACGATGACTGTTGGTCCTCCCTCTCCTGGGAGCAGGGGGACTCCCAGTAGGACTCGGACTTGGGCCCTTCAGCTGAGTTTGGATCTCTGCTACACCTGGTGATAGCAGACAGACATTGTTAAATCACCTTCATGTCATGTTCAAATAATACGGTAAAACGGTTCTTTGGAGCTTGTAGTCAATATCTCATGTTTTTTTATTAATACAGACACTGCGATTTGTTCACCGCGTGTGTTCCATTAATCACGTTCTACAATTAGTGGGCGGTAGCTCACAGCCTTTATTTGGCTAACGAAAATAACCTCTGCTTAGCAAAACCTTTTGTACAATGTACAATAGTGCAAAATGGAGACAAATTATCACAGTCATTCAGCCTGCTACTGCTGATAGCTGCGTATTAGCAGTGGTTAAATAAAAAAGATAGTTTGATCATGATCTGCCATCTCTATTTCCAAATAAGCACCTGCTCTATTAAAAGGACTCACCCGGATCTGGATCTGGTGAGTCTGCTAACTGGAAAAGACGCGGCGGAACCCGAAGCTCTGCTCTCCTGTGCACAAACAACACCAAAGAGCACAAAGTTTAGACATCTCATTCCTTCTCCGTCCTCGGCGTCCCACCATGAAGCAGACATCCTAGAGCAGAGGGAACGTTGACCAATAGACTCGGGGCAGACAATAACCAGTGGCAACCGATATATAACAGTATCTGGCCCCTGAGAAGGCAGCCAGGCCCGGTCTGAACTCTGGGTGACGTTCCCAGTGTTCAGACAAAATAAAAGCTTTGGCCCTCGCTACAATTTGTTCAACCATCGGACCGGCCTTTTTTTTTTTCCCCCTCGAGGCCCGGTGCGCTTCATCTCCCTCAATTGCCGGCACCTGGATCTGATAAAAACGAAGAGTGGCCGTTTGCAGTGATGGTAACAAAGGAGAGAGCGAGAGTGAAGAAAAAAGAAAAAAAACGAGCAGGGCAGAGCGATGATGTGAGAGGCAGTGGGGCTGAGGGGATGGATAGTGACGGAGTGAGTGAGAGAGGAGGGGCGGTACACCGAGCGCCATTAGGGAGACCCTCTGTCGCAGCTCATTCATCCTCTGTCTGTCTGGCTGTCGGCTCCACGCCTTTGCTCGACACCCGACGGGAACATCGGCCATCGGCCCGTCCAGGAGCCCGCTCGGAGCTCCAGCACTAATTCCCCCCCCCGGGGGCATCCACTCGGGACAGCATTTGGGAAACGGCGGAATAAAGTGGAACATGGGTGATGACTTTGAGCCAACTTCTTTGTTAGAGAAGCTATTTTATAGGGAATATCATGCTGGGGGCGTCACATCGTAATGCAGAACACGGCTGCTGTGGTGAATGGGACTTGTCCTACTTGCTGCAGGTTCAGATCGTATTCTGAAATCATTCCTTCATTACGGGGCGTGTAGGCAGGTTTGTAAATCCTCGGTGCGGAGTGACCTCTGACCTGTAATAACGGGATCAGCGTGCAGCTAAAGATCGCTCCGCATGTGTTGGCGTGCTAACACTTTGTCCCACGACAGCCGCTTCCCCACTCCTCTACGGGTTCTGTCACTCACCGGGTCTGCCCCCCGCGCTCTCTCCCGGGCGCCTCGGTGAGGAAGCGACGGACCCAGAGACGCCGGAGGCCCCCAGCAGATCCGACGCTCTGGTAACCTCAAAGGGGACTGGGAGGAATGAGGTGAGGGAGGGCGAGAGACGACTGATCCTTTATGATGGTTTGAAATACAGTTGTGCATCACCTATGTTGCATAACGGCACAAATGCCGGCGTCACCTTTGTCGGGCTTGCTTTTGAGGAACGCAGGTATCGTGCATAGACGGCGCTGTGTTAAGAGACAAAGACAGAAATAACAAGACATCATCTGCGGTGTGCACGGCTCACATATTCATGTTTAATCTAACTGACTCTGCACAAATACATTATATGGTTTTGAAGGTCAACCGAATGCACAAATAAAATATACCTGTAGTTTGTTCTGAACACAAAGTAATAAAGCTGTCAAATGTCCCCACAGACTTTGAAGAGGACAGTACTGCGAAGAAATACTCTCTCGAATGCCACTGAATGCTAATCGTATGCTGTGTGTGTTTGAACAACTACCGAACCTGAACAAACGGATGCAGGAAGGACGCATGTGCCTCATCTGTGGAGAGCTCCGCTCTTCTCTGGGCAGATGACGACCCGAGCAGAGGGGACTGCTTTGTACCACCGTCCGGCGTCTCTTTAGCAGGAGAGCGGTCGTAGGGTTCTGCAGCGGTTTGCCTAATGTCTGAAGGCTCACCTGGTTGAGGTTGTGTTGTCCCTGACTTGGGGACACTACCACCGTCTGACTGAGCCGCTGATGCACCGTCGATCTGTGAGCTGCAAACGTCAGACTGATTCGGAGGTTCAGGAAGTTTTCTGGACAGATCGGCTTCCGTTTTCTCTCTAACGAGATAAATCGGACTTGGAGTAACCGACTCGGCAAGGGGATGACCTCATCACACCGAAGGCTTTGCCCCTCTTGGACGACACGGTTTGGCTCCCGATCGGAGCAGCACGGGGCCGAGGGCGTCTTGTATCGTTCACCCGGGCGGCTGGAGTCGGACTCTGCGCCGCAGTCGGCCGGGAGGTCGTCAACCTGCTGCGCGGCGCTCTGGCCTGTGGTCCTACCGGCGGGGGTCTGGGCCGCTAGCGGGGTTTCTGCTGCCTGCCACCTTGTCTTTCCTCCCTCCCCCACCAAGCACGTCCCTGTTGTTCCTGTTTCAGGCCGTTCGGGTTCCTGCCCTGACCCGAGGATCTCCTCTACTCCGTCTGCAGTTTGAGCCCCTACGCTGCCTCCTTCCTTCGCATCGTGTCGCTTTCCGTTCAATCGCAGCTCCTGGTGTCCTTCACCCTCGTCTCTGTCGTTTTCTACCTGTCCCGCATCGTCTTTCCAACTCTGCTCCCTCTCCCCCATCCCTCCAGTCCGTTCATCACTCTGTCCTAAGCTCATCCAGACTAAGGATCCATCGACAGACACATGGCATTAGAACGGTTGATTCTGTTGAAAAAAAAAAATCATCACAGCATCATGAATAGAACTTTTATCTTGTAGTCTGTCAGTTAACTTGTTTTCTAGGAGTATAGGTCTATGTGCTGTGTGTTTATGTTTAGTTGGCTGACCTCCAGATGCTCCAGTGGCATCTCGCTCAGCTGCGACCCTCATGTCCTCCAGACGGTCTGGACTATGTATGAGAGGAGACCAAGTGCTGCAGACTGCTTAACACGGGTTCGTTAAGAGTTCCCTTTCATCTGATGCCCTCTGGAGGAACGCCGCCACTCATCTGAGTGGAGAAATTGTAATGGGAAAATGATATGTGACCCTTTTAAATGCTTCATTTGTATAACCAGTTTATTAGTTGCAAGTGGTTAGATCACAAAGGCCCTGACATAAGAACTGATGTCTCCCACTTGGATTAGATGTTTCCAGCGTCATAGCTGTAGCGATTGAACAAAGTGTTTGTTATGTCTATGACCACCTTTGTTTAGCATGTTGGGAGAGCAAGGACACGGTCAAAGAGCTGACGTGTCTTACATGGATAAGATGTTCCCAGTACCCTGAGTGTAGATACTCAACAAGATGGTCAAAAGTTTCTGTTGACGCCACCGATATCTAAACTTAGGTATAAGAACTGCCTCGATGTGTTGGGGGCAGAAGGAGGTTCTTGACAGTCTACTGACCACGTAGCTGTTGTGACCCTTTTTCCCTTGCAAGGAAATAAACGGAGAAAAGACATACTTGACTCAGAGCCTTTGATTCTTACTTAACGATTGTCTGTGCAAAATCTTCCACCACAATTTGGTGTCAGAGGATCATTTGAAGCTCCGTCGGGACTCCGAGGACGTCCGGGAAGGGGCCCCTTCAGGATCCACCAAAACGTGATTCTGCCCTATACCTCATCACACTCAGAGAGAGGGGACCGGCGACCAAAAGAGACCTGATTGGCTTCAACACGATCCGATGAGGAAGATTTTCACACGAATCAGGTAAGAAGTTGATATTCTGATTTAAACGGGGCTTCCTGAATTATAACGGGTGATAACAGATTACAAAGACGGGTATTTAGTACTTTGGGATTTTTTAATTTATTTTTTCTCTCTCTTCTTAGAAAATCCAAATTTCGGTTATTTGATTGGGCTTCTAATGATGATAACTTGTCTTTTTATCCGGTTATTTTAAAAATGTGTATAAAATTATAAGAGTAATTGTACAGTATTTCCGGTTCATCAGCATCCAACTTTTTACTGAGGAAGACAGGGAGCAATGTGCGCATTTACGATTGTATTCAGACTAACTATCTGAAAACGCATAATTGTGACCCTTGACCAAAGGGGAAGACAGGAGGGATTTTGAGAGTTCACTGAAATCGCAAAATCTCAGCCCTTGACACACAGTCGCCTGCTTTTTACATTTATTCCCAGATTTGCTCCATGTTGTTATGAACTTTGGGCTTATCTATTGCTAAACTTTTAACAGGTCATGCTGGACCACTTAGTACTTTCCATCTGAACCTAATATTTAAAAAATCTGGAAGTATTGTTTAATAAAACAAAACGGCTTTCAAACTGAAAACAGCACTTAATCAATATGGACTTGTTGGAGTCCCTCATTTCACTGTAGTTTTCGAATATTGTTAAGCCTATACTGCTTGTGGGTGTTATATGCAGAGAGGGGACCTGCATCTGCTTGGGGAATGCAGATTAAAATAAATAAATAAACCCAAGGTCAGTAGGTCACAGTTGAGGTACGATCAGTAATTACTTTCAGATTTTTAAAGATAACAATAAAAGAGCTTTGTGTATTTGTGGTAAAATAACCGATACCTGTGTGTTTTGAATCCACCGTGCGTGCGTGAGTGCGTGTGTGCCTGCAATTCACATATATGCTGAGCATGCACTTTGGCCTGCGAGGACAGATCGGCGTGTTCCCGACGGAGCTCCTCGTGAGCCTCCTTCACCGCGCGAAGCTGCTGCTGCTCGCCCTCGATGCGTTCCAGAAACACCGCCTTCTGTTCAAACATCAACGTTTTTTTGAAAAATGTCAGAGCTGCCCTGGCGTCCCTCTCACTGCGGTCTCCTACCTCTTTGTCCCAGCTGTGCTTGGACGCGCAGTCGCTCTCCATCAGTCAAGCCACCTCATCTTCCGCCGCCTGGCTCCTCTCTCTCATCGCCCTCTGTTCTCGCTTAAGGGCCTGCAGTAAAATTAATCACCCGTGGGATTTTTAATGCAATACTACATTTTTATATGTTTATTTAAGGTGAACAGAGGGTCTTAAACAGAGTGGCGAGAAACGGAGAGCGAACACTTCTCGCTAGTACAAATCAGTTGGCTTGTGTCATTTTAATAATGATTTTAATAAATGAAGGAAATGGGCGAATTAAGAGAAAATTTGAAAAGGGTGGCAGGGAGAGAAGAAAGGTGAGTGATAAACTGTGAAGCCATAAATGGAGAATAAACACACTATCATTCAGTTGCAGAAGGGATCACATTCACTAATGTATATTCTGTGATGTACAACACCGCATTCATCACGTTTATGAAGAGAAACCACAGCATTCATTTATTTATCTTATTGTGTAAATTCACTCCGTAAGCATTTAAATAGAACGCGACGAACTACTGATCCGCACGGGGCCAACGGGTGCTGCAGGGGCCGTTGTGTTTGGAAGATAATCAGATAATAAGTCTCCTCAGTATGTCACTAAAGGTGTTTTTTAGGAGACAAATAAAGGGACACTGATATTACACGTCAAAATCAATACTATTAAACAACTGTATAAACTACTGAGTAATGGCTTCTGAGAGAGAATTTGTCCAAAAAAAGATGACGTCTTTGTGATGTCATCAGGGTTATCTCAGCTTGGACAGAAAGTCTGGATGAACACACCACCGTCTCATGCTTTACCAGCACAAAAGGTGACAGAAAACATTGTTTATTCGTACAGCTGAGTGGTTCTTTGAGATTAACTCCTTTTTTACGGTCTGCTTTAATTCTTTTATTTCCTAACATCGGTCTACTAAAATCCTGCTTTGCTTTAAAAAGAACAAATGAAAATTCCCAGACACTATTGTGAATTTTCACAATTGTTTTTTCGCTACGTTTATATCCTTCCATTGTTCTTCACAGGTCTGATTCTGCTAAAGCAATACACATCAATGAGTTGAAATTGTTGAAATGGGCCAGCACAGGGACTGATTCGACAGCTGTGTCCTTAAACCAGCAGAGTCTCACCTGGTGCTGCTCCCTCAGAGTGTGCAGCTGCTGCTCCACCCTGCGCACCGTCTGCAGCTGACTCAGCAGAAGCTGCTGCGTGTGCTGCAGACAGCTCATCAGTTCCTGAGCAAAAAACAGGTATCCACCAGGTAGTCAAAACAACGGCACACTTCCATTGACACTTTCTTCCACTGTGTCAGTGTCATTGTGACCCTCAAAGAGAAAATAAGATATGATCAAGTTTAATGGAGTGGTCACAAATGACCTTCTACCGGTCTGCTCGTTTCTTACCAGCTTTTCTGCTCTCACAGCCACATTTTACTCACAGAGTTTTTTGTTCATTTCAGTTTCCTGAACAAGCAACAGAAATGTATGAAAAATAAGTATTATTTTGTTTATTTTAAATGAGTATCCCGTTTACGGCTCGTTCTTTACCAGGTTCAGTTGGTGGTGCAGCAGTGCTGCTCTCTGCCTGCGCCACCGCGGGCCTCGTCCCGTCTGACTGACGTCATCCTGGCCTTGATCAGCTCGGGACTGACCTCCTACTAACAACAATAATCTGGTTAAATACTGACAATTTAATTTCTGTTTCGTAATTCTTAGGATACCACAGACATTTATTGGCTGTGATGGAGCCTGAGAAAGTCACGGAGGGTGTAAAACAGCATTTCGGCTGACCCACAATCTGTTACATGAAACAGACACCTCGACAGTTTACCTCAGATAATTCCTGATGTTGTTGCACTTTTTCACAAACCTTCGTCAGTGACACAATGGTGGCTTCTTGTTTTCATTTGCGGCAGTCAGCTTCTTTATTATTTTCAAGGCCTCCTCCACTGTAAGATTTACACACGGTGAGACACCACAGGACATACTGACTTACATTACTGAAAGTGAGGGGAAGACAGGATAAGCAACTATAACTTTGCTAATTTCTATACAGAATGAGCCAACTGCATACCTGAATCATCCCTTTACATAGAGGGGACATTGTGAGTTACGAGATTAGAGATAAATGCGTTTTTAAATTAATTGCTCTGACAGTGTAATTGGCGCTGGTCATGTCTTGACAACAATAGCGGAGCCGATGTCACTTTAACACTTTTACACTTTACACAGCGCTCTATAGGACTCATTTAAAATAGCCGAGGTTGAGATCTCCTTGAGTTGTTTCCAACACCTTGTTACATTCAGGCTGCTCTGGGTCACTATTAACCTGGAAACTTCAGCTTTGCCCAGAGACGGAAGAATCTATACACTGTGTATCATAGACTGTGCATAGGGAGGCGCATACTCATCCATCCAGCCATTAATTACCTTTTGCTCTAGTTTCTCGTGGGCCTGCTTGACCATGGCACACTGCCTGGCGAGAGCGCTGAAGCGTTTCTCCACCTCGCCCATCTGATTCAAGTGGCTTTCCTTTGTCTGGCTCTGCAAGGTCAATTTCTGCCCCTGTAGAGAAGATCAAGTCAAAGACACACAACGACATGAGCTCCTTCTCCCCAGACAAAAGAAAGATAATCAGGGCCGGACAGTGTTTGACTCGCAAGTCTAGAGGAGAACAGGAAAAAACAATACAGCAATATGTTGAATGGAGTGATAAATGGGAACGGTGAATGGAGGTTTACAAAGAGAAATGAGGAAAAAAAAAGTTCTTTTCCTACAGTGATGGTTTAACATATCGTTTGATGACGAGACTAATGCTGCTTCTAATCTGGGATGAATGGAGCAAGGGATAAATGCCTGGGAACACAAGTGGTGCAAGGTGAATGGAGCAAAACTTTTAATCAATAAAATGAAACAAAATAATGAGTGAGAGTAAATTTGATTTGTCTAAAATGTTTCTCAGTTTCCTAACAGCGATGCACACAGACAAGTAGTACTGATCTTCTTTTTCACATCACATCAACAAAATATTTAAAAGGCGGGTGCAGAACAAGAGGAGGCAAAGTGATGTCCGGGAACTGAGGGGCTCGCGGTTCGACAAGAATCAGCTTTGTCTTTTTCTGCGGGATGAAGGAAATAAAGTGAAGACATGCCTCACAGCGCTTTACTGCTCCTCAAACTGCCATTTTGGTTTGATCGTCTGTATCAAGCTGAGCGGATGCTTTGTTTGCCCCGCTCCCCTCTCCTGACTTGGTCGTCTCCCTCCTGTGCGGCAGAGCCACTGTTATGTGAAGAGGGTTCAGCCGAGCGAGGCCCGGTTATAAAACATTTTAATAGAGATATTTTCTCTGCTGTGGCTGGCAGTTCAAAGTGTCGCGCACTCCCCATCCGTTACTCCTGATGAGCTCTTCCCTCCTTAGCACCGTCCCGTCGCCCTCCTCTTAATTTTTTCTCACTCCCACCGATCCTCTATCAACAGGATCTGCAGAGGAAAATCCTTTCTCACCAGCTCATTGGATCTCTTCTCCAAGTTGTACTTCAGTAACTGTGAAACAGCAGAAAAAGAAAAATCATAGATCAAAAAGGATTTTCATCTTTCTTTTGGGATAAAAAAAAATGAGCAGTAATATTTTCCACACGTTTACTCAATATAGCAGGTCAAGAATGAACATTATTTTCAAGCGAGCGCTGCTGCCTGCAGTGACACCGTGATCGGAAGGGTCTAACGCAGGGGTGCCCACACTTTTTGGGCTTGCGAGCTACTTGTCAATCAACCAAGTCATGGCGATCTACAGTGCGGGGGGGGCGCACGACACCTATGCCTCAAAGTGTTCAGAGGGCAACAAATATCCACAATATAACCTTTAAAAAAGCTAACCTAGGAATATCGTATCTTTGTCTAGTATTAAATGAAAATGTGCTCCCTCATTATTGATCCACAGCTGCAACTAACGATTTTGCTCAGGATTGATTGACGTGTTTATCTCATTTTTATTATCTGATTAACCATTTAGTTGACATTGAGTCGTTACGTGTCCACAGTCTCTAAGCGATTCAAATATCATGTTTCGTCCAACCAACCACAAATACCAATGATAATTGTCACATTGGAGAAGCTTGAACAAGAATTATGTTGCAGTTTTCCATACAATGTGTTTAATGTCTTAAAGGGGTCATATTGAGCAAATCGGTTTACTTGTGGGCCTAATTTGTTTGATATTGAACGGAATTATAGTTGTAGAAAATATCAGCTCATTTACAGAGATAAAATCGCACTGCCGTGATGATTTATTTATAAGTGTAATTAGTCAGGCCATATTGTTCCAGAGCTCAAATTTGCAATTTAGCAGATGATCAAGATGTGGCAATTAAATCTCCTCAATCTCAACCGCCACTGAAGTTAAAGTGTGTTAAATTAAAAGGGAGCCCATCAGACCGCGTCGCGTGAATTAGCAGAGGACCGGCCTCGCGTGACCAAAAACACCAGCCAGTGTCTCCCGGATAGAATATCAAAAACACCCTCCGTTGTCTCTGAGGCGGCGGGTTGTTAATGTGCAGCGGCCCGTGGGGACGGCTGTATATCACTTCTGGGGTGTCGAGTCTGAAGACCAGCCGGGCTCCAACGACCCCCCTCCCGAGCCCCTGACTTGGTTGGGCATGAGCTTCCTTTATTTACTTCTCCCTTTGAAAACTTTTTTTCTCTGGTTTTTGAGAAAGAAAAAGGGAGAAAGGAAAGTGATGGGAGGAGTGGGAGGGTTGATGTGTGTGTTGCAGAGCCAGAGAGGGGAGGCTGTGTGTGTGTTACACGTCTCAGTACCTGTAGCGACTTCAGCTTCTCTTTCAGGTTGTTTATCTCCTTGTCTTTTAACTCAGCACTGATATGGTACTTCCCCTGAAATAGTATGATTATCACTGGGAGTGTTAAAATACCAAAGGGCATCACAAAAAGATGGGACAACGGAAATTAGTCAGTACACTACTCCTAAAAACATGAATTGAATAACCTTGAATGATATGGGGAACAAGCCCTTCATACCTTTTCCTCCTCAATGTTTGTTATGTTGGCCTGAAGCTTGAAGAGAGAGGGATTTGAATGAATGGCTAAACGCCTTTGTTTAGATATGAAAACGGCAAACCTGACGGTAAAAACATACCTGCTTCTTAACACTGACCAGTGACTCTGAGTGCTGGTTTGACAACATTTCCATTTGATGTTGCAGGGACTCCTGTCACACAGGAGAGAGTTGATCAACACAGCACACCGTATCAAAATAAGCTGTGTGTTGTGTGAGAATATCCAGCCGGCCGTACCGTCTCCCACTCCAGCTCCTGTTTCTCCAACACCAGTTTACTGATCTGATCCTCAAAGCGCGCCTCTGCATCCTGAAACAACGTTTACGTCACGGCCGATACTCAAACATCCAATCACGCACACTGCGTAAGGAGTAATTCACCATCAGACATGCAGGGCCCTGCTAAATGAAATAACGCCACAGTGACATTAGATGCGGCGATGGAGGCTGGCACGGGGCGATTTGAGCTGAGAAATCGGTTGGAGTTGAGCCAGAACTGCAAATGGAGCAAATTTCCCCGGTGCATCTCCCCGTATCTTTTTGTAGGAGCATGCAGAGAAAGGGGAACATTAGAGGGGAGGTGATATTTGTGGAAAGCCATCCCTATCCTCCCTCTTCCCAGGGAGAAGGCAGGTAAAAGTCAATTGCTCTCTATATAACCAAGGGACTTTTTTATGTGCACGTGGGAGCTGGTTAACTCACTACGTTTTCTTATATGTTCCAATTAAACTATCATACCAGCAAGGCGGTGCCCTTAAAAAAAAGGAGAAGAGTGTGAGTGCACAGGAGATAAAGGTGAGGAATCATTATTGTGTGTGTGTGTGTGTGTGTGAGAGAGAGTGGGTTTGTTTAGAGTTTAAAACAACACTAGAAAGTTTTATCAATCACAAATTTGAAATCCACAACTGCAAGAGCTGAGGGTACTAAAAAAATAATATTTGATCAAATTATAATCTACAATATTACAACAACTAATTTACTAACTATCTTTTCCATGACCTTTTTATATCTGTATCACTTTATTGGTGTTCTGAATGGAGGCCTTAAAAAGGGTATTTGGCTATGAATATTTGATAGTTAGTCACAGATGGTCCTAAAGTTTTTGCTGTGATGAACTGTGTCTTCACTAAGCTCACACTGCCACATTATCTTCTCCTGCATCAAGTGCCTTCCCATTTAAGTCGATCATTGTGCCACAATCTCACTAGAAAGAGAAAAAATTAGAGAAAACTAAGCCGTTTGACCCGCTCAGGAATGTCCAGCAGCGTCGCGACATTCTCTCGCTACTCAATCTCTCACCCCAGCACGACCAAACTACAAAACGCTACTTGGCGGCGCCCGAGGAGGACCACGCCGAAACACCATCTCATGCTCGTGGACCAGTTAACACGACCATAACAATAAAAACTAAAACGGCAACAAACCACCAACATCCAATCCCCACTTGCCTAACCATTGAGCACACTCTGTCGTCCGGATTGAAAGTACTTGCTTGAGGCTAGGACGCATTTTTGTTACTTTTACGAACAAATTTACCTCCTACTTATTGGTCAGGGGGTCAAATGGCTTTTAGTGACCCCCATCATGATGCAATGTGCATCAAACCTAGCTGGCTCTTATGAAGGTGGCCGACAGAGCCAGCGGGCCGCCTCCTCCTCAATGAAGTCACGCCGCTCTAACGCCAAAGTAAGTTCTACACACTAGTTAACAGTGACACGAGCAACGCCTGCAACAAATACGGACAAAAACATTAAAGCTGGGTTACATTTTAGTTTTGAAAAGAAAGGTAAATAAAACAAGGGAACAATCTGCTTTTGGTGAACTGATCACAACCAGTGCAACTGGGAGGAGTGACAATTGGCGCCACACACACACACACGTACGCAGCATCGTCTCGAGGGACAACAGTCTCCAGTGTTGGGACACCTACTGCTTATCACATTATGTAAAATCATCAGAGACTTAGAGCGTTACTCCAGAGAAGCGTTACTTTGGCGATGCTGAATCAGTTTAAAAGGTTGCACACTGACAGCAAATGTTACAAAATGCTTCCGTACCCTCCGGATGTGCAGCTCCTCGAAAGTCTCAAGTAGATGGGTTTTAAATTCCAGCAACTGCAGCAAGATGGTGCCTCCACCCTGTGTTTGACAGCGAGCGTTAGACAGAGACAGCTCCTCCTCCATCGCAGTGCTTCCTACCTGCGAAAGAAAAGTGTGTTCTTCTAATTCAGCTACTCAAATACTCAGTTAGTGGTGACATTGGGAATTCTAAACGGTGCAAAATTGGGTCACATGGTGAGAATGTAGGAAAAAGGTGTTAAAAATGAATTTCCACCTGCATACAATTTGCTAACGTGTTTTACACAAAAAGAGTGAACTGTTCTGCCACAGAAACACACATATTACATTGTTTTATATCTGATAACCAAACAATGTAATATGTGTTGTGTGGCAGAAGGCTGGTCACTTCTTTGTCACTTCACGTTAGCAAAGTATGCAGGTAGGCGGCCTGCCTCTATTCTCACCATGTGACAATTTGCGTTTAAGTAATGTTCAGCTGAAATAAGGCTGCAGTAAGCTACTGCGTATCTGCTTCGCTACAAGTGCCTGGTGCGAACTGAGCGCGATGCGAGCTGTTTGTATTGCTGTCAGTGTGCAACTCTTCATCGCAGCCAAGTAACGCTTCTCTCTGAAATCTGATGATGGGTAAACGTGATGTCCCAGCGCTGGAGACTGTTGATACCGGGCGTCGTAATGGCTGTCTTTCGCGCATGGTTGTGATCAGTTGATTCCCTTTGTTACCTTTCTTTTCAAGAGCAGCTTTCTTTGTCGTGTTGTTGCGGCCGTGTCTGTTAACTGAATATTGAAGTGCTTTGTATTGACCACCTTCAGCTGGGGCTGATGCGCATTGCATCCGTGACCCCTGACAATGAGTAGGAAGTATTGTTAAGTAAATGCGTCCTTCTCAATGGCTGCTGGCGTTTAAGTAACTCAATTGAGCAAGTGATTGATGATTTGTTACGGTTTTAGTTTTTTATGGTCATGTTAGCATGAATGATGTTCGGCGTGGTCTCACGGCTGCCAAATGCGTTTTGTAATTTATTAGATGCTGAAAGTGAAGTGTGCGAAAATGTCGCGGCGCCCTGGCTGGCGGGTCAGCGACAGTTACAGCACCTGCAGACCGTAATATTCGCAAATGAAGGTGATGCGGGAAGATGTGGCAGTGTGAAAGCAGTGAACACGGTGCCTGACAAACTAGGATTCGCCAGCATGACTAACTATCAAATGGCCAAATACGCACGGGCCTCCATTCAGACACCAATAAGTGACAGATATAAAGGTCATGAAAAAGATGGTGTAAAGTTGTTCAGCATAGCCAGCAGACCCTGGCTGATCCAGAATAATGACACATTGCCCTCATGCGGTGAATAGTTTCAAGTATGGGTGATAAAACTTTCTGGTGTTGTTTTAAACTCTAGCAAACCCTTCTCTCACACACACACACACACCAACTCAGTGATTCTCTGCTTCCCGCTCTGTGCTCCTGCGCAGGGCATGCTGCTATTGCATGTGGCTGGTGGGTATATAGGCGTGGTGATTAACCAGCTCAGCGTACTTTGCGGTTCTCAAAGGCAGTGACTACCTGCCTTCTCCTGGGAAGGAGGAGATGAGATAACTCACAATATCACCTCCTCTAATCTCCCCTTTTCTCTGCATGCTCCTACAAAATGCGAGAGATCACATTGCTTCCATTGGTGCAGCAACCATTTCTCAGTGCCACGGCCTCCCATGCATCCTTTCGTGTGAGGCCCTGCATGTCTGATATTGGTGGTCTCCTTGCGCGGTGATAATCGATTAAATGTTTGGTATCGTGCGTGGCGTAAACATTGTTTCCTTGGCGCTGATGAATCGTAAGTAGTGTTGGAAAACAAGGCTGGAGTGAGCGGCGGCGGTCCACACCGGCATCCATCAAACCGGCGCCAGTGGTCGTGTTAAGCGAACATGTTTTTACGTCGGAACTGCGTTTCATAATCTAAGCTGAGCGTTTAGCCATTCATTCGTCGTCTCTCTCTTCAGGCAACATAACAAACATTGAAGGAGAAAAATGTGAACGTTCCCATAGTGTAATTCATGTTTTTGAAGGTAGTGTGCTGACTTGAACGTTATTCTGATATACTGTGTGCTGCTCCCGGTGATAATCTGGCCCGAGGAAGTACCGCTATCGTGCTGGATCAAGGCAGGGTAAACAACCTGAAAAGAGCTGAAAATCGCTGCAGATGCTGAACATTGTAACACACACGCAGCCACTCCTCTCACTGGCCTGTTCACATCAACCTCCCACTCCTCCATCACTCGCTCCTTTCTCTCCAAAACAGGGAGAGAAAAAAAGTTTTCAGGAGAGTAGACTGTTCATGCCCAACTCAGAATCTGAGGGCTTTCGGAGAGTCGTTGGAGTGACTGTCTTCAGACACCCCAGAGGTGACTGCTCTGGCCGGTCACATGAAGACATACGGCATGCGGAGAACGTTTGATATTCTATCCGGAAGACACTGGCTGTTGTTTTTGGTCGCGGGTCTGCTAATTTCGCGGCCGACGTATTCACTGGTGGCACGCCCAGCTTCAGTGGCGTGAACGAGAGACTGTGCCGCATCTTGACGATCTGCTAAATGCATTTGAGCTTTCTGGAAGCTGGCTGATAATACACTTATAAATAAATCATCACGGCAGACATTCTCTTCTGCAAACTCGAGCTGATATTTGCAGCTATAATTGGATATCAAGCAGAATTAAAACACAGCTCATTTATCAGGCCCTTTTAGGCGTGAGCATTGTATGGAAGCTGCCGCATATTTGCGTTCAGCGCTTCTTCAGTAATGACAGATATCATTGACCCTTGTGTTTGATTGAGCTGAAAACATGATATTTGAATAAACAGCTGTGTTGGCAGTAATCGCTAAACGTGGTGAATAATGAAATGAGATAAACTATCGTCAATCTGAGCAAATGGACCAATTCGCTGATCAGCAATGAGGGCGCGACACCGTTGCCTTTGAACGAAACACGTGACAGTTGCTTTTTTAAAGGTATATTGTGGATATTTGTGCCCTCTGAAGCTGCTGGCACCATAGGCATGTCGCCCCACGCTAGTATTCATGTATTTTGGTGATGGCTGGCAGCACTCGCAGGCATGTGGGCACCTAGTTAGACCTCGTCGCGTGTCCTGCGAGCAGCGCTGGCAGCCTAATGTTCATTCTTTGCTGCAACTATATTGTAACGTGAATGACCCACTGCTCATTTTTATCCCGAAAGATGAAATCCTTGCCTGTTTTATGATTTTTCTTTCTGCTGCAGATAACAGTACAACGAGAATCAATGAGCTGGTGAGAAGGATTTTCTCTTGAATCTGACCGATGAATCGTGAACGAAGTGGGAAGGAGCATTTGAAAACGACCATCGAAAGTAGATGAAGTCAACGATACCTGTTGTAGCCCATCTCTGGCAATACATGTT
>BMAF01001595.1:0-13839 GCA_014132575.2 Gasterosteus nipponicus
CATGCCCATCACACGGAGGCGAGACAAGAGAGGACCCCCACACCCCCACCCACCCAGCTGAAAAGGCTCCTCCGGCTCACAAAGGAGGGCTTGTCTGTTAAGGTGCTTAGAAAACGCTCAGGTCGTTGATATGCAAGGCGACGGGGCGGCCCGCAGCTCGCCTGCTTTACAGTTAATTAAGCCCCAGACCCAGTTGGCAGGGTGCCCCCCACCTCCCCGCCGCCCCCCACCCCTCTAGCTGCACTGTGAGCTCTGACACCAGCATTCCGATACGCCGAGACCCCCCCCTCGTCCCTCGCCTTCTCACCCACAATTCACAAGAGGTGTTCCCCTCCGATCCAAACACAACTTGTAATGTCTCGCTTGTAATGTCAGTGAGCATCTGGACCATCGCCTGCATCTTCATTTCTTCTTCTTCCCTTTACTTACCTTCTTTGCTGGGGAAGTAGCTCCTGCGCCCCCCCCCCCACCTCCCCACAAACACACTCGTACACTTGGAGGTCTCTCCGTCCTGTTTCATCCTCACACTGTAGCTGTGAAGGCAAAGAGGGGCAGGCTCCATCAAACAGAGGACAGACTCCCCAGCGGCTCTAATTGTGGATTCATCACAGACGGGGCGGATCAATACGACACTCTTGACTCTGCGCAACGCAGGATGATCTGAAGTTTGTCCTATTGGAATTTCTTTTTACCACGGGGGAGATTAGATACTTCCATGCTCGTTGGGGGGAGAGCGAGACCTCGCTCTGAGCCACGTCGAGGGGGAGACAGAAGAGCCGGGCGAGAGAAGACCTCACCCCTTTTCTTTGCTGTTTCCCTGCTGATGACAGAGGCACACACACACACATTCACATTGAAGCTGTTGTGACCTTGGTGCCTATGGAGCGGCGTGGTGGGGGCCTGTGGGGGCTCATTGTGACTCTCCATGTAGCTGCTCTCTGGAACTGGGGGCCGTAATAGTGTGTCTCTGGTTCGTGTGCTGCGCATTCAGGCACGCAGAGCGGGTTAGAAGTGTGGGGGAGTGAACCCACCCTACAAAATAAAAAAAGTCCATCTTAACAAGTCATTTAGTCCTGAGGGTGAACATCCTGTTGTTCTTTTTAATGGGGGGAAGGGGCACACGCTGTGACTTCATTGTTTTACTGCCTGAAATGACATGAAACAATGTCTGGATTTGCTAGTTGTCCATGTCCCGCATCCGAATGAGGGTCGTCCTGTTTTAATCTAACCCGAATGTGTTTGATGACAACAAAGAACTAAACAAAGACAGAAGATTTCTAGTTTGCTGTTCATTCGGCACGCAGCATTATTTCTTTTCTCCATGCAGCCTTAGGATTGCTTTTTTTTTCTTCAAATTTGCACATATTCCACGAAGGCCAGATGGATGGGGTTATATATATATTTGTTTCCCCTCTGAGTGATAGACTTAGAAATTGCAGAGGAGCAGCAGTAACACCTTCTCAGTCTGCCACAGCCACAGCTTTTCCTCTCCCGTCACACAGCGAGAGGTCTCCGCCGCAGTGTTTCCCCCCCAAAAAAACACAGCTCCGCTCCATCCATCGCCTCTTCTCCAGGCCGTCCTGGACTCCAGGTCGCAGCTTCCCTATTTAGTTTTTCTATTTGCATGCGGCAGAGACGGAGGCGAGAAGCTTCCGAGTGTGCAGGCGCCGACTTGAGATGCGGAACGGGAATACACACATTCGGAACCACAGGGTTTTATTTGGCTAAAAAAAAAAAAACTCAAAGAAAATAAGTTCAAAAGGAAGATTTTGAAGAGGAATGAAGATGAAAGCTGAAGTACAGAGAAATAATGGGGGGCCCCGGTAGCCTTGATGTTAAGCGGCTGGCCGTGACCTATGTGCCCAATTTGCTGTTTTGTGTTCCAAAAAGAAGTTGGAGACAACTCTGAATTGTGCACACGCGTTAGCACAGGAAAGCCTGTGAGTGAATGCTCCATCAGAGAGAAAGATGGAAAGAGGTCACAAAAGATATCTGTCTCCACCTACACAATATTTCTATACCATGCACATGTAGTCATGAAGCTCGGTACATACTGCTGCTACAAGTCAGAAACAAGCAACCAAGGGTGGTTCTCAGTGAGGTGGTGTGTGCCAAGTTAATTTAAAATACTTAACTTATTCCCCTCTGAATCCCAAACTACAGTTAAAAACAGTCAACCTCAATATGAAAACAGTGTCTTGACTGACTGAATCTAAAAGCAGTCTCACAGATTTCAAAACGCCCAGTAAAAGTATATATATATATATACACACATACATATGGATCTTTTGACTTGACTGAATATGAACAATTAGACTGAATGTACGCCGTCTAAATATGTCCCCTTAAAGAAAGGATTCACAGTATCCTCACCGTCACAATCACCGCTGTTTACTCTCTGGACATGGATCAATGGAAAGACACTGAGGCATGCGGAGACGCAGTGAGAGGAAGAGGGAGAGGGCGAAGGGAAAATTAATTTGTCATGACAAAGCAGGATAAAATGTCTGCAGCGGCCCAACAGGAGGACCGTGTCCACTTTGTCCCGCCCGGTGAGAATTCATCCCAGAATAACATGGACACAATCACACACCATTAAATCCTCTACAAATCCTCTATACTGACTATATATATATATATATATATATATATATATATATATATATATATATATATAGCGAGAGAGAGACTAAGAAAGAGTCTTCTTAGCTACTTAGTCTCAGTCTTCTTAGTTTCCCTAATAACAGCCTAAATGTTATCCATTCAGTGGAGACACATTTCCTCATTATACCTTCAGTATAAATATCAGCGTGTCTCAGTCACCGTGAAGGAATTGAGGCAGAGATGAAATAAAACATTATTAATTCTGCTATATTAAACACGCCCACTCCCCTTTTCCACTTTTTACATATTCATCATAAAACTAATGCAATCATCAATACTGTAATCTATTTGCCGGTCACATGGTGCAAAAAAAAAGTCATTACAAGTGAGCCTTCTTTAATGAACAAATCTAATGAAGTGCAGTAATATGTTAGAAGCGAGATTTCTCTCACCTTAGGGGGTTGTATGCCGGTGTGTGTGTGTGAGTGGGTTTGAATCAAGGACTTAAGTAGTTTTGACATGGGTGAAATGCTTGGCTAAAGACAAAAGAAAAGACAGCCAGAGGACCAAGTTGGATAGGAATGAACATTTCTCAGTCCAATCCTACATGCAGGAACATACTGTAGATGCCAAGGAGAGGGGATAGCTTTGTATTTTTAATTCTAAATCAATGTTACCTGGAAGAAAGTGTTCTGACGGCTGATGCGTGAAAGCCAATAAAGGGGAGAAATTACCGCATCTAATCTCGTGGATGCACCACAGAAGCATCGACGCACGTAAACACATAGAACCGCGACACTTGAATGATTTATTTGCTCAGGGGAATGTAAAGTCCCCCTCCAGAGGACTCCTAAAACAGCCGCCTTGCATTATTCATGTACATCGGCACAGTTTTTGCTGACGTGCAAGTCCTTGGACATGTGCAAAGGACTTCTGTACAGGACTTTGTTTGAGGGGCATCATGTGACGTAATAGACCTCGTCTTCCTGGTTTCTTGCTTCCTTAGTAATTCCACAGAGAAAGAAAGAAAGAGAGAAAGAGAGGGCAGCAGCGTCAGTGGATGCCTTCACCGCTGAAAGGCCAATTACTTGATAGGTTCCCTCTGTGTGTGCTGGGAGGAACGGCGCGCTGATGGCCTTTACACACCGCAAATAAAGATGTTGGACCACAGACAAAAACACAAGCACATAAAAAGGCAATTGCTACAACAAACCTGTTCTATCAGAATATATTAATCAACAAATCGCATGCAAAGTGCACTTTCCCTGATCCAAACTCAGTGAAAAAAAGACATTCTATATTAAAGAACAGTAATCATCCGCCGGCGGCAGCCCTCTCTCCGATTCTAAAATCTAAAATAGCTTTAACTGTCACCACCAACCCCTCCATCCTTTAATCTGTTGAAGGAGATCCATTACCATATTAATAATGAGATGTGAACCGGTCATAGATTAAACTCTGTAATAAAGCAGCCTGCCAGGCACTCACGCTGAGTCATTTTAATGACGGTGTGATAATTATAACTGCATGTGTCAGAATTGACAGACATGGCTCCCTGCATTCATCACACACACACACACACACACACACACACACACACACACACACACACACACACACACACACACACACACACACTGTATCCTCTCCTACTTATTCCACATGTAAAATAGGGCACGGCCTGGCCTGCCTGCATTATGGATAGTCTTGAATATGACAAATTGGCTTATTAACTCACCAACTGAGGCGAGGGTCAGCGTGTCAGAATAAATGGGAAGGGGCGCGATGTCGAAGCTGTTGGTATCCGATTACATCCGTCCAAAATCCTGTTGCAGACTGACGGGTTCTCGTGACGTAGTTTAAACCCAATAAAACATGCATTTCTTGCATACCATAGTACCACAAATTGCCCCATACTCAAGATATAATAAATAAAGACAAGACAAAAAAAGAAAAGACATTTCTAAATTATGTTTTGATACAAATGGTATTTCATGTGGGATAATCTCTGCAGGAATGCAGATTATTAAGATGTAACATTCATATAAAGTTCCTCACTGAAGTTCGACCACTGTTGCGTTCAATAGATCGCATGCGGTGGCTTTGAGCGACACAGCAGTTGGTGTCAAATGTTCAGACTGGTTATGAAACAATGTTGGGTTGGCCACGCTGTGCACGTGCGTGTGCGTGCGTGTGAAAGAGATGCTTTGTTTCCTCCGTTTCTACTGTACGCCAGTGCCGTGCTTCACTTAGATCAACAAATGTGAGGACACGCATTCCCAAAAAACCCCCAGCTCCAATCAGACAGTTTTTGAATACATCAACATGGAGAAACATGCAAAGCGCAGTTAATGGGAGACATTATTTAATGCACACAGCAAGTTCAAGTCAGATTGGGTCAAAACACATTATGTGACAACTCCCCCCCCCGACACACACACAGCTCACCCTGTGCAGAGTTTGTATTTACTTGACAGCATTTCAGGGGGATCACGGTGTTCTAAACGGATGCCTGTGTGCAGCATGTGCATCAAACAAGGACTGCAAGTATTTTAAATACATATATGTGTGTATAAATTGTCCAGTCCCATATCAGAGACATGGACAATTACTCTCTGAAACCACAGTTACCTTATTTGTATCAGCTAAATTCAGCCACCTCTCATTCTAAAACTTATCTCAATTGGAAATTGGAATTTGAAATAATTCCTGATTTAAATGCATTCCAGACAAATGCTAATATTTTCATGTTGAATATCTGCAGAATGTTATAAAGAAGAACATAAAGTGAACATAGAAAAGCAGGGATAGTGGAAATGTTTTACGGGGTACAGTGAGGCCAACAGGCCGTCTCATCAACACCATTATGCCTGCAGCACTGTTAAAGTCTCTTTCCTCTACACTGAAATGTCACACATAGACGAGACAGTGCACCTGTCCCTTCATAACCCGTGTAAATGACCATTAGCTGTGTGAGGCTCCTGCTCCGGTCTAAGCATGTGTGTGTGTGTGTGTGTGTGTGTTTAAGTCTTTATGGGTGAATGTGATGTATTGCGTGTGAGTCACTGTTACACTCTGAGCTGTTTTCTGCTGAACAGCGACAGGAAGGCACGCAGGTAAACCAATCTGTGGTGTGTTCTCATTAACCGCCTGTGGATGCACAGTGAGTGAGGGGAAAAGCAGAGGAGAGGACTGCGCTACGAGAGCGAGAGTGAGAGGAAAAAAACTAAATGGAAGATTTTATTTTGTTTTTAGCATCGATTCATGACGGATATAGCGCTTTTTCTGATAGCGTGCAGTGCAGGTGTGTTGCCGTGCTTATACACTGGCCTACCAAATTGTGTGTGTGTGCATCTCTGCCCATCTGTGCGTCTTTATGGAGGGGGGTAATTGAGTGGTGGAGGACAGGGCTCAGCACCGCAGGGAGCCAGCTGGAGTTATTGAGGGATGAGCACTCCGCCTCTGGGAGCCAGCATCTCTCTCTCTCTCTCTCTCTCTCTCTCTCTCTCACTCTCTCCCTTAAAAAACAAGGCAACAGGGGCGGGGTTGGAGAGAAAGAGGAATATTGGGAAGGATGGAGGGAGAGTGAGATTGAGTAAGCGAGAGAGAGACGGGAGCAGGGGATATGAGCAACAAACCTCCCCGGGAGTTGCATCTCCTGCACTCGCACACAGCTGAAGGAGAGGGGTGGGGGGAGGATGGGGGAGAGAGAGAGAGAGAGAGAGAGACACTGGGAGCTCCTTTAGCACAGTACACTTGGAGTGGAATGTGAACTACGTTTTTTTATTAGTCCATGGTTGCTGGTCGTAGGTTTTCACAATCAAAAAAAGGGTCTGAATTTGATCATTCAGAGCACAAACAGCACCTCAAAACAACTCTCAATACAGTGGCATTTGAAAATATGGTTGTGTTCACTCAGTTCGTTTGACAAGTAGGGTGTTTCGAAAGAAAAATAAGCCTTAAACTGAACTCCACCACGCCCAAGAAGTATTGTAATTATCTGTAAACTCTTAAATTCATGGACAAAATCAGAAAGAAGTTAAACATTAAATACATTATAAAGACACATGGGTCAAATATCCTTTGATTGGCTGGCAAAATATTTCCTAAAACAAGGATTTTTAAGCCCCCTTTCATTTAAAGCAGGATGCCCGCATGTAAATAGTAATTTTATGAACGTGCACGATTTGCGTTTTGCTTCAAGCATATGTATCTACTTCACTTTGAACTATAGCTGTCGCGAATGGGGAACAGGAGACAGCCAGGTGGTAAGTACAATAGAGTTTACTGACTGCGGAACCATGTGGTGAGTAGGCCGACAGGTAAAGATGGAACTTTAACTGAAGGGTGGTCCGAGCCCCAGGTTACGGATGCGGGAGGAGCGAGTCTGTGGTGTCCTGTAGAGACGAGACCAGACACGTGACTGCGTGAAGAGGAGTCGAATATAAAGGGAGGTGAACTGATGAGGTGCAGGTGATGGTGATCAGAACTCGGGGGACTGTGAACGAGTGGGAGGAGTGAGTGAAGCTGGTGGGATCCTGACAATAGCATTTAAATATATTGTCAGGCCTGTTTCACCTCTTTCATAAAGAAATCATTTCTTCCAGGACCAATTTTAGCTTTAGGACATACCTTTCAAAACCAAGTTCAAACTTGGTTCAAGTTAATATTTCCTTGTCTTTTGTTTCTTACCAAGACTTTCCTTTCTATGTTTTTTCATCTTGCTTCATGATCTGAGATAATACCAACAGGCTCGGTATTTTTGTGTCAAGTCTATTTTTACCATCTCAAATAAATCTGTATATTATTTCATCCCTTAAAAGTAAATTGTGGGATCAATAAAGCCTGAGCTGAAGTCTAAAGGGAAAGTTGCCGGTCCCTGGATGTCTCTTCAATGTTTTGTTCCATAACACTGTAGTTGGTTTCCTACCAATTTTCTCTCATTGTCATTTTATAGTTATTTTGTAGTTTTGAACTCCCGTTTCAGGTTGCATGTATGCGTGTAGTTTTTGCGTTATTGATTATTTATCTTAAGGAATAACCATAAACTGGGCGGCGTGGTGGTTAACACTGTCGCCTCACAGCAAGAAGGTCCTGGGTTCGACTACCCAGTGGCCTTTCTGTGTGGAGTCTGCATGTTCTCCCCGTGTCTGCGTGGGTTCTCTCCGGGTTCTCTGGCTTCCTCCCACAGTCCAAAGACATGCTCTGGGGATCAGGTTAATTGGGGACTTTAAATTGCCCGTAGGTGTGTGAATGTGAGTGTGAATGGTTGTATGTCTCTGTGTTAGCCCTGCGATTGGCTGGCGACCAGACCAGGATGCCCTGTACTATTAGATCGATTTGATTCATGGTTGGTTTTTGATATACAGTATGCTCTGGATTTAATAATTAATAATCTTAATTAAACAGTTTTAAGACTAAAACTCACAGCCTAAAGGTTTGACCTTTTAACCAGACTGCTATGTATCTTATTTTTTGATGTACTACATCATTTTTTGATGTACTACATCAGTGAGGGGTAAATATAAAACAGCACATGGGAGAAGTGTGAAGAGATAAAATGGTCAATGAAGCTGTATTATGGATACAGAAGGAAGCAGAAGGAGATAAAAGACTTGAAGAATAGTGATAATCTTCCATGATATGAGAGGACGGCCTGTGTGATCTCATCCCCAGACGCCACAACCACCACATACGCACACAGACGCACACATACTCAATCTTAAAATGAGCTTTCAGTGACACCTCATCAAACTGAGGTGAAGACAAAGAGTCTGAAGTGACCACAGGTAGTTCATTGGTCAAGGATTTGGATTACAAAGAACAAGTGCCTCTTTTTAACCAGACTTCAGTTTTATAGCTGATCTGATTGGCATCAGGGTGCATCTGTAAAAGGCATTCTGATTACAGACATGCCAGCGGTTGGTTGAACTGTCTGATGGTGTCTGATGGGACGAGATGAGGTTTTTTGCCTGAAATGTAACTTGTCCTGGGAGAAAAAATGAATAAAGAGTATAGTCACATACTAGACTTAAGCTTACGGAAACGTGCATTACTAAATTATACCTTCGAGCAACAACAATAAAATTAAAGCATTTTGACATTTTAGTGCTGTGATTATATTATTTCTTTAGTATAATGTAAGTTTGAGAGATTTATAATCAGATTGTACTCGTACTCACATTAATCACCGTACATTGAATTAAATCAAGCTTGCGCATAAGATGCTGTGCATACATTGCAGGAATCATGCAGTGTCTCCTTGATGAGGGTCTCAGGGTGTGTGAAGGGCTCTTAGATTATTCCACGACAGACTCTTGGATTTAAAGATAACATTAGCAGATAAACTTCAGGTTCAGCCGACCAAACGTGTCTTTGCAGCCCGCTGGAGTCTTATGTGGCAAATGAACCACGCTGTTACTCAAAGTGTGGCAAATGAGTTTCAGTCAGAGGGCGAGGAGGAGCCCCGTTGTACCGAACGCAGTGGAGGACGCAAGGTGCTATAAAGTCACAGTGAAACAGCCCGCTGGATCTGGGACGTTACTGCAGGGTAATAAAAAAATTGACATGTGACATACGAGAGAACCTGTAGAGGAAACCCAGGCATCGCGCCTGGGTGAATGGTTGCTTGTGGACTGGGGCCACATTGGCTCCCTAAAAGCCTGCCAGTAATTCAGGATCACATTTCGATCACTAATGCAAATTGCCACGATCATCGTGCATCACGCTTCTCCCCTGGATAGATGACTGAGCCGCTGGCAGAGTTCAGGCGGTGCATTTTAGACACAATGAAGAAACCTGGACACTGTTGTTTCTGGTCTTCTGAACCGAAACTATGCGTTTAATCTCAATGCCACTGCTTTTTGTAAAAGATGCAGAGTCACACGGCCTACTTTTAATATATCATGCTCGATGTTTCTGATACGATTCCTTTATATCCTCATAATTAATTATGTTGCACTGTCTCTCTGATATAGAATTATTCTTCATTCGTGAAATACAGGATCGCAGCATAATTACAGCATCTTTCAACAACAGTTGACAGATTGAATCTAGATGACCGAGCAAACATCGTGCAAGAGTACGTTTCATTAAACGCAGTTGTGTTGCAGTCACGTGAGTTTTGAAGCTCAGTTGCCCACATACGGCTGATTGGAGGTGCCGTGTAATTACGCTCAGTTGACAGTAATTCTCTGCACTTTCACTCCATGAATAATACGGCCTTATCATCGGCGGGTAGGCGAGCTGTGGTCAAATCCACAAACAATATTAGAGAAACCCACCACGTAATCATGCAGTCACCAGGTTAAAGGAATATCACGGGTGAACATGCACTGTATCGGCTTTGATGGGCTGTGAAGAGTGATATACGACTATTTCAAAAAAACACCTACACAACCACCGGCGGGGTGTGATGCACTTCAGGCATCAGAGAGAAGCTAAGTCAATCCATTTATTAATGACATCACTTCATCTCCATATCAGTTAAAACCCTGAAAAGAGATAGCGGCAGCGTGGGATGAGAGGGGGAAAATAAGTTCTTTAAATCCTCCTTTCACTTACTGGAAACGCTGTTGGTATCAAAGAGCTTTTAAAGACTGCAGGCGTGTCTGTAAATCACAGAGAGAGAAAAGCAGGGCGGTTATAATTGCCTTGCAATGCCTGCGATGCCCCCGCCGCATTATCCATGTCATAGCTCATTGCTTTTTTATTGTTAAGTGCCTCGTAAAAACGGCATCAATACATGACCATTGATTTGTGAACGGCTGGGTAATCTCCCCATATGGTGAACATACATGATCAAAGCGCGCACACACACACACACAGGCGGGGGAAAAAGGGTGCGCAGAGGCCCACTGAATAAATGGATGTGTCCAGATGGGCAGGAGAGAGAAGGAGGAAGGAGAGACCGGAGAGACGCCGCCGAGGGACGAGCCCCCCTGTGCTGCTGGTGCTCACTTTGAAACGTAGCTTCTTGTCACGAGTGAAGCGGTGTGAGAGAGAGAGAGAGTGTGTGTGTGTGTGTGTGTGTGTGTGTGTGTGTGTGTGTGTGTGTGTGTGTACTGTCCAGCATTGTCCGTATTAGCTCAGGGCCGCTTCACACATCCCGGCTGGTGGTTACTCTAAATATACAGACACACGCAGACACAATACGCAGGCTTATCAGAGGGAGCAGAACACTGCTCTGATTAATAAACTATGGCACTGCCGAGTCACAAGCCAAAGGAACCCCTAACCAGATCTGGTTAAAGGCCAGGGTGCAAAATTGAGGAAAATTAAACCAAACATTGGTCTCGCTCGTCCAACATTGCAGATTATTTTATCCTTGATAAGCTTTTGGGAAACCAGGATCAGAACGGAGAAGGCTAGTTTGGCCAAAACGGTCTGTAGAAGATGTCGTACAAAACAGCTGCCGATCCTTTGCATCATCACAACCTGCAGGGGCTCAGAATCTCAGCGGCAACTCAACCGTTAACCAAGCAGCAATAGTGTCTTTGTTTTGTCTAAGAAAGGGCCAATATTCTCCCTATAAAAGGACTCGATGTTGTTCATTACCGTCACAGAGCTGTCTTCTTCACAGAGACGTGTTCTTGACAGTATGCCGAGCTGCTCGTGTGTGTGTGTGTGTGTGTGTTTGTGTGAATGCGTGCACCCGGTGGAGGTTTATCCACGACCGTAGCTCCATAGTTCTTCATGTCTGGTGCTCCTCTGCGTCACACCATCAGCTGTGTAGCGCAATCAATCAAGGGAGCCCATTGTGCCTCGCAAAAAGCCAATGAGCTGCATCAATAACCGAGCCCGCGCTCCCCGCCCATGAATATTCCCCTAATGAAACAATCTCTTCCTGCGACACAGGAGCGCAAGTCAGTGAGAAAATTAAAGAGGCTGCACGGCGACAGGAATGTCCGTACTTCCTCTGGTTCTGAGGGAGAAAGGAACACAGGAAAATCTGAAAGAAAGAGCGAAACCCATGCGCACGCTTGACCCACGCGCGGCCTTTTGTCCTTTTGCAATGTAAGCTAACGCAGTTAACAAAAAGCCGCAAGCCGACTGTAATCCGCTCACTCTGATACCCGGAGATGCGACAGGAAAAGAAAGCGATGGCAGCAAATAACGGCCACGTTTCACGTCTTCAAAAACATCACACATGGAGGAATCACAGTACTGTCCTCCCTGTAAGCAGCCCTCATTTCCATTAAAACAACACATCAGTACCCGGCCCTTATTCAAGCCGGAGGAACCGGGCCACTATCTGGAACACTTTACACCGGGGAAAAAAACCCCCAAAAAACCCAGTGTGTTCATCACTTGGCCTCCCGCTATTGCAGTTAACTCTGTGCTAAGACCATTATTTAAACAGTGAAAGCGGAGCGAGTCATTTGGAGCGACGCAGCGCCGGCTCTGAGCGTCTATTCTATAGCCGCAGCTGCAGCGCGGAGTCTGGAATCTGTCGAGGGGCCAGTGAGTGACGCTCCATTGAGCCTCCGCAAACAACACGAGACAGAAATGAACCAGTGAGGCAGGAGAGAAGGGAGGGGGGGATGTTTCCTCTCCCAGAAAGAAGACAGATGACAGAGCACGGAAGAGAGGGACAAGCAGGGGGGGACAACAGACAGGAGCACGGGAGAGGGAAACGTTTTGAGATGATTTATTAAGGCGCACGTTGGACGGAAGCACCAGTGGGGCGAAGGCTCGATCAGCCAGGTGCACTGAGTGAGAAGTGCCTTTCTGCCGCCTCGCAGCAACACACGTGATGCATGTGACCCTCAGTGTGGCCCCTTTCCGCTGGCTGTGAGTCACACGGAGACACCCCTCTACCTGAGCCATCTCTAATACTCCAGCCCACGAGCGCACACACACAAACAAACACATACTCATCCCCACGGAGCGCATCATCCGCCTCGAGGGCCACAGCGGTATTTACAGCCGGGGGGGGGCTCGTCACGGCGCCGACCTTCTCAACGCAGTGCAGCAGGTGACTCCAGCGATCGCCGCCGCCCGTCTGAAGGAGCGAGCAGCTATTCTGGCCGCCCAACAGGAAGCAAGACGCCGGTGTGAATCTGCCGTCCGGGACACTTCAATCCTCGGGGGGTATCAGAGGCCTAGACTTTGACGTCAGAGTGGCCGTTAAGGCAGAATCACAGGTGGAGATTAACAAGAGCTCCCCGAGGGAGGGGATAGAGGAGGGGGCCCTCTTCCTGTTGCTAGGAGGCACTGAGTATCCGTCTTTGATCGCTGGATGTCTTTAAAAGAGTCAAAATGAACGACAGAAATAGTGTGAACTCTTCGCTTTGACATGTTGCTCCTTCTCATCATATAATGTGTGACTGTTGATGTAAGTAAACATCTATCTGCACGCCATTCAGTATGGCCATAACATTTTGGTTTTATTGCCAGGAGTGGATAACGCTTTGGATTATGGCCCGCGACGTGCAGTATAAGGTTTTACGGTTTGAAGTACCTATTCTAAACTGACCTCTGTGATAATAAAACAAGCAGCTACAGTAACACGTTCTTATACATAAATCGCCACAGCTCCACATCCTATCTACCTGCACGGTTATCTGGGTGTATTTTACTGGTGCATTGAATGCTTCACGTTGCGGGGCACAAACAAAAGCTTTACAAAACTCAGACCTCTGTAGTCGCATATCTCTAGTGGTTTACCAAGAAGTCGTTTAGTCTTTAAAGCTGTGGTGTCGGCGGGATCATCGCTATCGATGGCCGTTTCTCAGACGGTGGACGAAGCTGAAGATGTCAAAACGAGGCAGTGGATGTGCTTCAAACTGTGTGATGCCAGAAAGTTTCGTGATGGAGTCGTGTGAAAGGATTAGCCGACGTGATGGACAGGAGCCCTACAGCGACATGAAACAAGTCAAGCTGCGTGTAGGAGGCGGAGGTTCGGCAGAGTTGTCTCACGTCCGCTCTCTCGGGGATCCACACGTGTGTCTTTGCGCGCGTGAGAACGTGAGAAAGGCGGAGGCTGCGGGTCTTTGGGGCCGCTTGGCTCCTCCGTCACGGCTTCAACCCTCTGCGAGCAAAGAGTAAATCCTCATCGTACCAGAGGCCGGAATGACGAGCAGCTCGTCTTCTGCAGCACAAACTTACCGAAACAAAAAGACGCACAGAGGAACACAAGCAGGGTGCAGGAGCAGGGTGCTTCTCGCAGACACAAAGTGGACAGACTTGGTGCAAAGAACAGCTTTACAAGGTTATCTTGGTTAGAGATTTTAG